>BQNB010125929.1:0-19682 GCA_026074375.1 Tanacetum coccineum
GGACTTGAAGATGGCTGAACTGTTATCATTCACACTTTATGTTTTAGATTGTGGGACCTGCATTTTGTAAAAACTCTAATTATAATGAATGATAACTAAATTTTCCAAAAACGTCTCTTTTAAGTCGTTTTCTATGATTATGATTGTTGTATCCATGAAGTAATACCCCAGATTAGCTTCCGCTGCTATATGTAAAAATGGGGGTGTTACAGTGTAGGAAAGAAAAATGAATTTTTTGTTTTGTTTATTGGGTATTTATATTAAATATGTTAGAGATTCAAAACGTGAATTAAAATACATTTATGATTTTGGCTGTTACGAAATGAATGAGCTGTTACAAAATTTATTGTATATAAAGACGCTTGAATTTTCATTTGTAACTTTAAAAATTTAAATTGGTTGTTTTTTTAAAGGCTTTTAAAAACATGTATGCATAAACTTTCTTATTAAAGTAATCTTTTTTACTTAATTGTTTAAGACTTCTAAAAATAGAAATTGGCTAAATGCTTTATAAAGTAGTATAGATAAGATATCAGTAAGACGTGGTATGAGGAAATAGCAACGAAATAGCAAGTTCAACGCACCTTGAGTTTCAACGTTTCTAGTTTGACGGAAGAAATTATTGTAGAAATCATCAAGGTATGATCCGGTCACAGCATTCAACCCAAGCCAACTCCCATCATTAAACACGGTTGGCTTTCTGATATCCCTTTCGGCAGATAGTATTCTAACCGCAGAATTCTCAAAATCTAGTACGACTTGTCCTTTGCCAAAACCAGACTGAAAAGAAGGTAAACATTCTCCTTTCATATTTTTATGACAGGTATAGAAACAGAGTAAAGGCAGTAAAAAACAACAATTAGGCATCATGAATAGGGCATAAGCAATTCAAACAACAATAAGCAACATTAGAAAACCAAACAAAAGATAACATTGAAAGAAAAAATAAATTAGGACACAAAGATAAGATAAGAACATGGAACGGCATCAGCTATCTGAAATTGATACTCTAACCAAACACTACACGCAAAAGAAATAAGAATGAAAAACAAACAACAATCAAAGAATAATACATCACAAAAAAGAATAACACATCTAACTGAAGCATCGTTATGAGCACATAGCAAACCCAAACCCCAAATATATAAGTGACCGATATAGACAGATGGCAACCCCAAAATTCAAAACACAAAAACAAAGGGATGCATGCGTCACCAATGCAAGTATCCCAACGATGCTCATTGGGTGATAGGGACGGGTCAAAATTTGATTGTAAGACTAAAATTAAGCTACAAAGGGCACTAATAATTTATACACCATTAGGATTTTCGTAGCAAACTAACCTAGTGATGTATAATTTACCGAAATTACCTACGATTGTAAAAAATGGCGAACGGATTGTTATTTGCAGCAACATGAGCAACAATATATGAATACGATTTTAGATAAAAGAAACCGTCAATAAATAAAAGCAAAAGTATAGTCACAACATCTCGATGTTTGTTCGGTTTCCGATAAAATCAAGTATTCTCCCAGTTAAATTACTCCTATCTATCCTACTGCAAGAACAAAATAAAATATTCATTAATGGTAAATCAAAAGTTAAGGACAACGATTAAATTAATCCAGTTAATACCTTATCAAATGCAGCTAGGAGTCGCTTGAATGATTTCACTAAAATAGTTTGATTATTAGGCCATCTTCGATTTTGTTTGTGAAGTGGCCATTCTCCATCGCATCTTCATCTCTTCAAAATAAGGTATGTTAGAAAAGTGTAAGTTTAGATTCACCGGATAACAATATCACAATACATATATAACACCAAAGCATGAAAATGTAAGATTTTTACTCAATAGACAAAGGGTGGTTATATAAGCTTTAGGTATATCTCTTGTCTAGTGTTGCAGTGAGTGTTTGGGATTACTTGTTTAAAACTGGTTATCTACTTATAAAAAGAAGCTTGGTAACTACAAAGTTTTTATTGCTTATCTAAGAACTTAAATTAGCAAGAACCAAAGCCCTTTGAAACTTTTGGTGTTTCTACAATCTACATAAATGTTACCGCAATCCTTCTTGTTAGAAGGTATACGACACAACGTTGCACAGAAATGTTTCTACAATCTACATAAATGTTACTGCAATCTCGAAACACACAATTCAGGCCTGCATAGAAAAGCAAACCTAAAAATCGACATAAATTAAGAGATGAGAAAACACCTAAGGGAGTGTTTGGGATTACTTATTAAAAGTACTATTCCACTTCAAATCAAATTTTTAAGAGCAAATAAGTAGTTTTATCCAAACTCTCTATAATTCATTAAAGCAACTCAACGAAACAGTAAAAGTACCATTATTTGTAGCTGCAAGCTAACAATTTGGTCTCGCCATAGTTTGTTGCCATTTTCTTCAGCTCATCATTCAGATATACTTCATTACCACGTATCAAAAATACGAAGCTATTATCTGTTTTGGATTCTAGGAAGTCACAATAAGAATTAAATAGCCGAGTTACGATACTCACCAAGCCCGTGTGGTTGTAACGTACAGTCTATGTTTCTGCACACAACCTATTGCAAATTAAAAAAACAGTTAAAAACTCATAACGACTCAAGTCATGGTTAATATTCAATACTACCACACCTTGGTTAATAACACGAATGTTCATCAATCTTGGTTAATAATCAATACTACAACACCGTGCCAAACTGCCAAATTATGAAAAGTTTACGAATAAGGTCAAGCTTTTTTTAACTGTTATAAAAGGGGACACAAGTAAGGTAAATAGATGTCCTCTTCTCTGTGGTTCAACATAAAGTAAGTAACATATTAACTATTATAAAAAGGGACACAATTAAGGGGAAGAGATGTCCTCTTCTCTGCGTTTCAACATAAAGTAAGTAACATAGGTATTTATTCACATAAACTTTAAAGGGAACATTGTTTAAAGGTGTTAAAAGAGAGTTGTTACCAAGTTTTTAAATTCCAGATTTGTACTAACACACGTGTTGCCCACCTGAGCTAATGAAACAGGTAAGGCTGCTGAGGTGCCAACTATTCACAAAAACTTTAAAGGCATCATTCTTACAAAAAACTGATTTTTAAAAAATCTCTTATGCTTTTCCTTCCATTTTTCTATAGCCATTTGACTAACGTAACATAATCAATAAATAACATTGCATAAACGTAAGACAAATATTTAAGAGTAATGAATAAAAGAAGAAAAGTAGCTGAACGTCGTTATAAGGCCATTTGTTAAACAACAAAATACCACTGCTAGTCTTGTTAGCCCTAATATTGATGCCTTAGGGATGGAATTTGGTGTGGCTGCTATTGGAATGTTCATTGAATTTTGTGTGCTTGTTATTGCAGTATTTGTATGCTACATATTCATCACGCTTAAAGACAACCACCAAATGTACGCTTAGGATTTTGTTGTCGTCACGCGTGTCAAAATATAAAACAGTGTATTTGAACACACGTGAAAACACCAAAACCTCGGGCACACTCTCGGTATCATTCCTAGCGCCAAGTAAGAAGCCTACGATATAATGAATGCACCTTGGTCCTGGTGTACGTACTTTGTCGGCTTCAAACACGACGCTAGGAATGATCGAGAGTGACGTGTGTCATTTATTTGGCTCAGATAGAAGTTTTAGCTATCAGTATATTGTGGCTGCGTACAACAAAGGTAGCCTAGCCAAGCAATATCCGACTTATGTTCATCATTGCCTTTCTAAACTTGTGAGAAACAATAGTTTACCAACTGTGAACACCTACTATGAGGACATGGTAGTTTGTAAAATAATACAGGAATTTATAAAGAAATGGTATTGTTCATTATGTGAGATGCCAAAAGTCCACATTTAGAATATAGGTTAATAGCTAATCAAACCAATAAATATAAAATTCCAAAGGAGCCCAAGCAATTGCGTTTGGCTAACCCGCCATGGCTGCAAATGCAAGTATTTGCCTAGCCAAGATACGGATAAGGTCAAATATAACAGCAACACCATTAATAGCAACAAAATCAGTCCATAAATCAATGGATTTACAAACGGCTAGCTAAACAGTGGGGGTGAACCGGGCCAGCTTGGGCTGGATCACGGGTGCTCATAACTGTGGCAAATAGCCATAGCTTTTAAATTTATATGAAATTCGTTGAGACACATCACACCCTGACACTATCGGCATTTGTATTTGTCATGTGTAATATTCAGCAACAATACGTTGATGGAGGTTGCCGAGGCAAGAGATTCTCGCATTCAACCATCCGTCCACCCAACGCATCAAGAGCTACAACCGTATAATTAAAAGAATCAACTTAAATCAAAATATAAAACTTATCTGAAATGCGAAGTCAGGTGAACAAATACGAAGTCAGGTGAACAAATACGATTCCAATTTCAATATGCTTAAAAACTCACCAAAACAGGTAAACTAAGTTTTCCCCTAATTTATCACACCTAAAAGAACAGCTTTTAACTGAATCTTTTTTTTTTTGCATTTAACCACCAAAGACAGAACCCAAATACCAGGTAACCTTAGACCCTCTATTTTTAAATCCGTAAAAAGGCCATGACCGCAAATCCAATAACTTGCCACGCCAATACACTATATGAATCCTGAGCCATGAAACAATTGTTTGCTCCAAAGTTTTCTCATAAGCTTTTTATTGATTACGTTTAATACATAAGCCGAACACCTGCCATAGCTGCGACCACAATTTGGGTGTGGTCGCCTTGCCAAGATGTCACGGTCGGCAAACCACAACGGTTTTGGATTTTTCTAGTCGGTTTTGTAACCTTTTCTTATAGAAATGCTGAGATATTATGATGTATAGAAGTGTGGCACTTACTCGGTATAATTGAGGTATACTGTTGTTGCACACATTATATAAAATAGAACCTAACGTGTCAAGGTTATCGTACTGAAAGCTCAGATAGGATTATAATCAAACAAAGAGGCAGCACCCGCCATGGCTGCAACCGTAATAAGTTACCCCGCCAAGATACGGACTGCCTCAGCTTTGTCGAGGCCTTTCGTAGTCATCACAGCCTCACCAACTTCCCAAATGTGTGCTAAACGCCCAAAATAGTCGAACGAACACTCGAGAAGTCAGGTTCGCTAACATTTAGCCGCAAACGGCTATCAAAACCATTAGCTGAAAACAACATAAGGCAATGTAAAACCTTTAGCTAACAAAACACCCTAATTTGTTTTTCGCCATTTTTTAGGGTTTTAATAAAACACTGATTTAGTAATTAAAACCTTCAAACTAAACTCTATTCTAAATGTTGACTGCACTTCATCTCACAAAATGAATATGACAAACTGTTATATATATGATACATTTTAGGCTCAAATGTGTATAAAGGGGTAGTATAACACCTCGTAACTTAGGTCATTGTACGACATTATGTAATGCACAACTTATTTTTAGGGTTTTACGCGTTTGCTCGTCATTGCCCTGCCAAGTTACGGTTGGATACTCAATGCCCCATTTCATTTTGCTCAGATTACAACAATCATCACAGCCCATTCCTGTTTATGAAATTAGCATCCTCTATTCCAACAAATAACTCATGAAACACATACAATCTCCCAACACCCTGCTCATATTGTTGAATAGGATAACTGACATTGATTAGTCCTCTTCCGCCGCTTACCTCCATACAGGGTATGGAGCCGCGTCGCTTAGTATTGTAAGCTTTTCCCTGTTTGATTAGTGTGAAGGCATGTCAAACGTACCTACATATCAAAATGGGCTCCCTAACACATTCAGATTTTTGTGTAGGTTTGAAAGCTTACAATAATGAGAATCTTTAACCAATTTCAACATAACCAACGCTTCAGAACATAAGATTCTTGTAACTCGACCCCATTCTCGAAAAAAATAAGGCTCAGATATGCAAGAGTGCAGGAACATGACAAAGCATTGAAGGTGGCTGTAATCGCATTCTAATTGCGATTGCCGCGCCAACACACGAATGCCATCAAACCACGTACGAATACAACAGAATTGCAGAAAACTATCATCATCGCCTGTTATGTATTCAATACTGTGTACTTTTACCGAAAAGGGGCGACTAATTGTGTATGTCAAAACCAACGGGCATTTGGTCCAATGGTATGGAGGTTTTACCCTCCTAGGCAAGGTCTCATGTTCGAGTCTTGTCTAGCGAACGAACACTCGAGAAGTCAGGTTCGCTAACATTTAGCCGCAAACGGCTATCAAACCATTAGATGAAAAACAACATATGGACTATGTAAAACCTTCAATAAAAAACAACCCTAATTTGTTTTTCTCTATTTTTTAGGTTTTAATAAAACACTGATTTAATAATTAAAACCTTCAAACTAAACTCTATTCTTAATGTTGACTGCACTTCATCTCACAAAATGAATACGACAAACTGTTATATATATATATGATACATTTTAGGCTCAGATGTGTAAAAGATGGTAGGGTGATAGAAAGATCCGAATTCCGCCATGGCTGCAAAGAAACCTGGTTGCATAGTAACCATTTGTACTACACCATCCGGTCATTGCCCTGCCAATTTACGGTTGGATACTCAATGCCCCATTTCATTTCAAAACCCCTACTCATGATAAGACTCAAACCCTTGAGTTTAATCCTTATCACACCACCTCCAAACCTTATCATGTCCCTTCTCTCCTTATCACCTAGGTTCAACGCATCTAGACTCTCTCCATAATGTTCTTTATGGCCGGCTAGCTAATTAGGACACCATGGGATTCTTGTCTAGTCATTTTTGGTCCAAACGGTTTACATTTTAGAAAGCTACGTGAAGTAAACAAACGTACTCTAAATGTTTAACTTGTGTGCCCCCAATAGGCTCACACATTTCTAGTCGTAATGAGCTAATCCAACTACCACATTCCAACAAGCTAGCCCAGATGGATCAATAAATAAGCTTAGTAAATAAGCTTAATACCAACGGGCATTTGGTCTAATGGTATGGAGGTTTTACCCTCCTAGGCAAGGTCTCATGTTCGAGTCTTGTCTAGGGCGATAGGGGTTTCCTCCCGCGTGTGTAAAGGGAAGGGTGCCATTGCCTTCTGGGCTGGACCCAACCTGGTTGTGTGGGCTCGCTACGCTTTCTGGGCTAGGGGCCATGCAGCCACAAATTGCCGTTCCAAAAAAAAATAAAAAATAAGCTTAATAACCAGGATACAAATTCTATGTCTTAGCAAAAGATATACAAAAAGACACACTCGGTGTTTCAGGTGTTTGGAGTGCAAAATGCATGCTTTCTAAAAGCTTCAAACATGTCATATTAAGTTATGAAGTGAAACCCAAAAGAGATAAAGATATTTTATGCCCCTCAGTTGTCGTCTGTATGTACTCTTTCACAACAACAGGCAACCCGACACCTGGTTTTGAGGGTGTATTAGTCTTCTCATGGACCCAACCTATGAAACTACAATTCTGCCCAGACGAAGATGGTGTTATAAAGTCGCATGTAGCATGTTTCAGAAGAGAGTAACAGCGTGGGTGTCGGTAGGCGGTGAGGTGAGATGGAAAAGCTGAACAACGTCACCCTTCCCAGCCAATCCAATCACTTCCGCCATAGTTGCAATTGGGTATGTTGTACTTATCCCCGCTGCCATAGCTGCAATTGCATGTCAACAAAAACTCATTTCACAATCCCATCAAAAAACCACAAATTAATTAACTCATAATAAAGCCCCCCCCCCCCACCCCCCCCCCCCCCCACCCCCCTTAACTTTTTATAAGTAACTGTAAGTAATTAATAAACATTAACACATGAACAATCATCCAACCAAAAGAAAAAAATAATTATTAAAAAAAAGAAAAGAAATCGAAACATACCTTATGGAAGTAGAATTAAGAAGAAGATGATGAAACCCAACCACATAGGAAGCCCTAATTTTTTATAAGTAACTGTAACAACATTAACACATGAACAATCATCCAACCAAAAGGAAAAATTAATTTAAAAAAAATTATTCGGAACATACCTTGTGGAAGCAGAATTAAGAAGAAGATGATGAAACCTAACCACATAGGAATACACCACAATCATGGACAGGTGTCATCCCTAAAAAAATTATTGGGAGTACAGGTGTAACAATTGTAGATGAAGCATGGTACAGGTGTAATAATTATAGATGAAGCATCCACTAAGTGAGGTAGTTACCCAGAAATTGTATAATAGTAACTACCAAAGCCACTATAAGGCTTCATAAAGGAATAAAAAATCAACCGAAACCTCCACTAACAAGTTTGTGAGTAGGAAGATGAAGATTAAAATAAGGTAGAAAATAATTAAATAATGAAACTATTCATTTGTGAGGCTAAACGTAGTGGTTATCGCAGAGGACACCGCTACGTCAGTGCCAACTCAGCTTTCTCTCTCTTAAACCACACAGTGACCAAATATCCGTATTGATGACCGCACAGGCGACCGAACAAATTTTAAAAAAAAAAAAAATATTACATTAATAATTAAACATTACAAATAAAAATACACACAAGAAAAGACGGAAAAAAATTACGAAAGATAAAAAATTACAGTAAATTAGTGTGCATTTGTTCGATGCCAAATATGTTCCATTAGATCGGCTTTAATACTAAGATGAGTTTCTTCGTCGTGTATTTCTCTGATAACTCGTAGCCTATTTTGTGCTGATCTTACTTGATCATCTTCACGATGTTTTTCTTCTGGATAATATTTGCCAGATATCGCCTTTTTTTATTTTGGCGAATCATATTATGTAATATGATGCAAGTGTACATCAAATGCGTAATCCTTTTAGGACATCCTATGACCGTGCAGGTTTCTTACGATAGCCCATTTTTTCTTTAGCACGCCAAACGCTCATTCCACATCTTTTCTTGTTGCTTCACGCGCTTGCTTATATCTTATTCGCTTCACATCATTTGACCTTGGCTGCGAAATAAACTTCATAAGCACAACCCATTCTGGATATATCCCGCCAGTAAGATAATATCCTCATTTATAAGTCACGTCGTTAGCCAGAATGAAAACTCTGGTGCTATTCCTACTTTAGGACTCATTTTAAAACAGGGGATTTATTTTTTTTTATCTAGTAAACGTTATCGTCATTGTTCTACCTGCAAAACCCAAATAAGGCGTGCTTAAATCCATAAATTTGTGAGGCAACCGCTTCTAAACAAAATGTAATGGCTCTGAACCGGTATCACCCTACTGAATTGGCACGATATGCTTGTGGACATTGAAGCCCACGACCATTTTGTCAATCTATGTGTTATCATACCAGGGGGCAATCCCAGTTTTTTTCTCGTGAAAAGCGCTAAGTGTTTATTCGACGTTAGTTTACGTAGGCCTTCGCAAATACTCTCGACATTATACACTCTTAACCCCGTTCATAAATTATCAAACAATTCATTATAGAAGTTTTTTCACCGATATGTAAATATTCGTTAGAGAATCTGGAAAGGCTGCGTATGCTAGTTGGCGAATCGCGAAGGTCAATTCACTAAGCAGTGTGCCAGCATTTCCAACATAATCACAACCTTCTTGAAATTAAAGCGTTAGCAGTCTAAATCATGAACATGAGGGTGACAGCGATCGGTTCATTCGGAATCGTTTACGAAATAAATAGGCGTTGTAAAATGGGTTTTTAGCAAAGTAAGCTAGCACTAGACGGTCATGACGCCACCGTAATGATCTTAACAATATGATTCGTTGGTATTTTTGGATTGTTTGAGTAGATGCTGAATAACCCAAAGCTAGCGTCTATTTAAAAAATCGGAGAGTAAACTATTCACTTTCGTTTCATCATCCGTATCATCGAAAAATAAACACTCGGAATTAATTTGAGACATAATGTTTGTAGTGTGTGTTTTTGATAAAAAGTGTATATGTGTGTGAAAATAGGAAATAAGATGTTGGGTTTTATAGAAAATAAAAGGGTTAATTTTTTTTATATCAAACGGCTAGTAAAGTAAAAATGGGTATGATTTTGTTTAATTTACTCGGTCTTTTGCACGACCGAAAGATTGCAAAGGTTGGGGGGGGGGGACGCGTCTGTTTTGGTCTTCGTAGTGGGGAAGGAACGCGTCTGTTAAGTGCCACATGGGACGACCGACGGATGTCGACCGTCCCATTACATTCAGTCTGAGATACCTCAAGTTAACATTTAGAATATAGAGTAATGTGACTATGCTTTGCTTTAATGTAATGTAACTGTGCTTTGCTTTATGATTCTTCAGTGAATCATAAATGCATTGTACTCCAACCATATATTATACTTTATATGCGCTAATGCGCCTAGGAAATGAATCAATAAATTGTCGAGGAAATGAAATTAAACAGTAGTTGTCGGACTCGCGCTACCTGTGGGACGGATCGACGGTCGACGTCGGGTCAAGAGGGTATGATTACATAAGCATTAGAGGATTCCACGCAGTAAGCCACTGACGTTGGTATCATTAATTATGTAGTAAAGAAACAATAAAGCCAAAAGACTGTATACTTCTGCAAAGTAAACGAATCTATAGTATGCAGAATAAAGTACAAAAAGAAGAACAAAATACAATTTTTGGGCTTTGATAAATAACAGATTTCAAGTACTATGTATATGGAAATCATCATCACTTTAAGATACTACTCCATACTAAAGATACATAGAACAAATAGATCAACACGATAACTATGAATTGACACTATATTTGTAGTATTCTAAAATCTTATTATTCCTTATTTCATGATGTGAAGGTGTAAGTGCAAGTTTGGATTAGGATTAATATAATTCTCACCATCAACTAATCTAAAGAGCACTAAATCCAATAAGGACCAAATAACAGTCATATCTAAAGTCCTAAACGAAGCAAATGACCTTAATATGTCAAAGTGAAATTCAGATAACAAAAAAACGATGATATTTGGAATATTAGAAAATTCAGTTTCTAATTAAGATCATATTACATCAAACATTATCTGCAGAACTATCAAGATAAGCCATCCAAAGAAACAAAATGCCACATCTTAAAGCATAAAAAATATAAAAAATGCTATCTCAACAACCTGGCGGGCCATTCATACCTTGATTTTTTATTTTTTGTGAGCAAAATAGAAACATGTTATGTTAGACCTATACGTCGAATAATCAAAAAAAAATTCAGTCAAAGGCTTGAAAACTCATGAATCATTAATCATTTTTAAAACGTCAATCTATTCAATATCATCATCTCCTGCACCATGTTTTCTTAAAGAGTATGGGATTGAGTAGCATAATTTTAAGTGCTTGTTGCTATGTGCTGGGATCGCCGAAAAGCATATAAGCCATAAGTCCAGAATATAAGCCAAAACAAACACCCCGCTTCAAGGTCTATCTGCAACTATAACTCATCAGATAAATTCAAGAAAAAAAGATAGTTGATATAGGTTTTCATATGATTTAACACAACATGATTATACCATTTGTAAAAATTGATCATGTGACAACCGAGATTTGAGTAGGTTAGTTTATACTATTCAGTATGGCTAAGAGTTCATTTTATGTGTTTAAGTGTGTGCTACGTGATTTTATGTGTGCTAAGTGAGTTAAGTATGTGCATGATATCATTTTGAGGTGTATGGGCATCTCATTTTGAGTATGTTTGTGTTGGATTATGAGTATTCCATTTGTTCGTGTTTAGTGATACTAGAAAGGATTGGCGTATTGCATGTAATGCTACGTCCATAGTAGGATGATTTAGTGTTAAACGTTACATGATAATTGTGGCATTTTAGAAATGAAATAAGTGAGTGAAATATGGAAGTTGGTGGCAAACTTTCTAAAAATGGAAAGTGGTTTGGTGAAATGAAAGTAATTTTTAGAAAGGTTAATAAGTAGCGTTTAAGTAAAAATGTTTAATCAAATTAGCTTAAGTTTTTATAAAAACTTAAGGAAATGAAGTAAATTAATGATTTTATAAAAAAAATATATAAAAATAATAAATAGGGGTGTTGGGCGTCGGCTAAAAAAAGAAGAGAAAAAAAAACTAAAGACTTAACTAAATACAATTTTAACTAAACTAGGACTCAAATTAGATGCATATATAAGCAAAGCCCTAGTTCTCCCTTTTCCCCTTGTGTGCCGTGAGTTTTCAGCCCCCCAAACCCTAGGAGAGAGTCGATTTCAAGAGCTAGGTCCAAGATCATTCAAGTGTGTGGTTTAGGTGCTAATCATCAAGGTAAATATATTAAACCTCTTTAAATCTTTTAATTCTTATAGCTTAATTATGATGGATTAGGGTTTTAATAAAATACAGATCTTAATGAGTAATTAATGTTAATAGTATTGATTAGAATTAAATTAGGGGCATAACCATGCAAATTACATGTTAGGGTTTGCATGAAATCTTGATTTAGGGTTGAGCAGAATTAGGGCTGTGTTCACGAACGATTTTCTCTATGATGAAGAATGATATTTAAGAGTTTATTTTTTTTAAACAGTATCCCTCTGAGTCTTCTTTCCAAAGAATCCAGCCCCAAGAGTTTTCGTGGTCGGGAAGGTTGTCAAATAATTTTTATAAGATAAGTGTGCAAAACAGTGAATTTTCTGACGGGTTTCAGTTAGGGTTTTGATTTTTCTAAAAATACTTAGACACCTTCTCAAGGGCTAATATTCACGTGGAAGTCATTTCATATGTTGTGTGTGACCCCTGATTTTTGGCTAAGTATGGGGTGGTGTTTAAAATGGTCAGCTAACATCAAACTTTTAGGGTGTCTGTTACTAGCCGAATTTTGGACACTTGGTGTTATGATTTTCTAAAGGGTATTTATAAAAGAGTATGAACTTTGGGGGAGTAATTGGGGGTTCATAAGTCATATTAGTAACCTGTGGAATTTTTCCAAGAATTATAAAGATGTATAAGTGGTGCGTTTAGGGCGTGCAAGTGAGTCTAAAATTCTGCTCAAATCCAGAAAATTGAAAGTGTAAGAATAAAGTGTAAGCTAGTTATGTAAGAATTTAAAAAGGTACAAAATGAGTTTAGAACATTGATAGATCGCTTAGAATCCATCATAGTTGAGGTTACACCCTATTGGAGTGATGACCAAAGTGATGTTAATATCCGTACGTTTTGTTATTTAGATCTTTGTGAAGCTTCTTGGAACCTTTTTGGATTAAGCTAAGCTAAGGTGAGTTTCATAGTCCCACTTTTACTTCGTTTTAAACTTGGGATGGAAATGATGCTAGTATGGAAATGTTTTGATTACTGTGATAATGTGTTTAAAGTGATGCATGGACTTTATGTGGCTATTATATGTTATGTGCTACATGTTTGTGATGTGATACGCTCCATGGCTTAGTGATCAATTGGAGTGGGTTTTGTGGTATGCTCCATGAGCCTTCGTGTTTTATTGGAGTGGATTCATGTGGTATGCTCCATGGCTTGGTGTTCAATTGGAGTTAGTTCTGCGATAGAGAGTTCTCGTAATCGTGTGAATGGTATTGGTTGATTAGATTTGATTTGGTTTACTTTGATAGCGTATTTGATAGATCATTCTATTGTCATGCTGTGATATTCATTTTATCACAGTAATGAATTTAATTGGATTTATATCTGTCTTATACATATGATCTCACAATTTATGTTGAAAGTTTTTTAAGATTATTTCAGGTGAGTATAGTGGATGATAAGATGGTTGGTTAGGAGGTGGCTTGGGAGGACCCTTAGGCTTTACTTGTGGATTATCTTTTTCTAGTCTTTTCAGTTATGGACATTTTGGTTTGCTTGATACTTGATTGTCGGAGTTGTTAGTATTTGGATTATTTTATTTCGTGCATGACATTACTTTAGTAATGCAAGACTCCTCTATCTTGTGTTGGGTATTGTCATGACACATAGTGTCCATTTGATTATTTATTTCATTTAGATTTCTGTATAGTAGACATCATTGTGTTGTGATGATATCTATGATGTTACGCCTCGTGTTTCCGCCTAGGCGGGGTGTGACAAATCATTTTTTACCCGACCGAACCAACCCTTTAAACGCACCTACTAAACCCACCTAGTGAACTACTGAACTTTGCTTACATCAGGTCGTTCAACAAATTTAATGTTTCATGATGTCTACACAACCACACTCTATACACACATCCAAACACTGTTTTTTGCTAAGTAGAATAACATAATTAACCTACATGTTGCACGCTAAGCCCTTTAAAGGAATATATTCGATAAACAGGAAAACGGTTACCTGAAAAAAAAACCAACATCTTCATGGCTACGCTGAACACTATGTACTGATTTTGTACGCGAAAGAGCTAGATCAACTGTAGCATCCTGAAGAACCTCAGTTCGCTCCCCCAATAGCATGATGTATCTCGTTTATCTAGGTGGAATTATTATCTGCATCATTGGACATTCAGATAAAATGGAGCTATGCAAATACCTATGAAAAGTCTGATTTTAGACCTAAAGCTTCAAGCAATGACGATAAGTGTGATCATTTGTGCACTTGGATCCCAATATAATAGCTATTGCGTAAATGTGGTTACAACTATTCTTACTGAAAGTAAATCTTTTTAGGTTCTTCGGAAGGCGCATGAAGCTGCTATTAATGTAATTAAGCATGGTAATAAGGATAATGATGTTTATAAGACTATTCTTTCAGTAGTTGAAAAAGAAGTCCGTGAGTTGAACGCTAATTTGACTAAATCTGTTAGGAGAGAGGGAGTTTGGGATTGCTTATTAATACTTTTATCTATTTATTGCTTTTTAAAATATGCATTTTCGAAGTAGCAATTCCAAGTATGAATAGACTGTGTATTATGCATTTTCAAAGTAGCAATTACCTTCATTTTGAAGTAGCAATTACGTTCATTTTGGTACATAAAATAAGCATTTTCGAAGTATCTTTGATACACACACTCAGGAGAAATGTTAGGAAGACTTACACGATGGCGATAATGAGATGTCAGCTTCGTGGTCGCACCAAAGATTTGGGTCGCAATATGCGTTGATGTGCTGTCGTGTAGGGTAAACTATTTGATTATCAAGTTTTACATTTATATTTAGCCGACAAACCTAAAACAACACTTTAACGAGCAATGTACATAGTCAAGATGGAGTTCGCGGTAAGTAGGGTGTCGAACACTAAGAGTGGAACATTAATCCTATATTCTATTAGTATTTTAATTAGTCTATTTACTGGTTAAACCTATGCTGTATACGTTGTCTAATGATATGAGGGTTTTCAGCCTGAGAGACTGGCATAGGTTTGGTGGAAACAAATATCAATTCAATAGACAATAAAGACAAAATAAGAAAATTAGAAGATATAAAATCGGTACAAGCTAAATGATAGAAAACTGTATTAGCCATATTAAATCTGGTTCAATGTTGGTTTGTTTGTTTTAGTGCAATGATTTACTTATCTCGAAGCGGCATATCATTCTTAAGACTTAAGCGGGACATCATCCTAAGACCTAGACACGATTAATTCTGTCACAATTAACGCATCCGCATAAAGCATCCTTTAGTTTAATTATAATCTATCTTAGGGAATCAAAATAGTGGTGATCCTGTTAAAACCCTAGCCCAGCGGGACTTTACCCACTTATTGTTTGACGATGTTTTATATACCGGTAGTCCACTATTTCAATCTTTATCAGTCAATTAAGAGCATGATTGCTGAAACATAAACGGGTCACCTATCAGTACAACTAAGCTCATAATTGAAAAGACAAAGACAAAATGTTATTTGTGATCCTATTGGTCCAGTAATATGAAATACGATATGGAAAGCTATCTTAGTATCTAGATTACTTGGTCCGTATCACTAGATCTAGTTGAATGATAGGTCGCATATTCAAACACATAAATAAGTATGATGTGATAAACATAATTAAACAATCAACGATAAATTAAGAAATTGATTTTAAAACAAACCAAACATTAAACTTTTATTAAGATGGCTAATACCCCCACAACCATTATAATTATACAAGCGTAATCAAACAATGAAAATCAAACGATTAAGAGAGTAAAAATTACACGATGTCTTCTATGGATTCGTGATCAATGCTTGACCTTGGTGGCTGATCTTCTCTTCTAAAACTTGTCTTTAGTGAGTATGGTATAAAGAATATGATATTGCACACTAAAAACTCGTTTTTGAGTCTTCTATTTATAGTGTCTGAAAAAGACTCGATACGCCGTATCTGGCAAGGTCGATACGACGTATTGGGCTAGATTCCTTGGAGTGTGCGCTACGTTCATAATCAATCAGTGATATCATTCCTAATTTACTTTATTTACTGTATCTTCGAATAGTTATCTTCATGGATACGGCGTATGTAGACAGAGAGGATACGCCGTATTGAGAATTAGTCAAACGCGTTTTCTTGTGAAGTCTTGGCGTGGATACGCCGTATCTTTTTTATTGGATACGGCGTATTGGTCAGAAAATAGTAATCTTCAAATATCTTCATTTTAGCTCCAAATTATGCGCCTTTTTGCTTGTCTTCACAAAACACTCCTGAATTACTTGATTTATCAACTTTAAAGCAATTAAGTACCAAATAATACAATAATTATATAAAAGTGGGCAAAACAGATGGGATAAATGATATAATAAAGTGACGTTATTTGATGTCATCAAATATCCCCCCACTTGAATCCTACTTGCCCTCAAGTAGACTTTAGAAAAAGTTTCAGTTTATGAAAATGTGTCCCAGCCGAAGCTGAGGATTTTCCGTTTAAGCATCATTTTGTCCTAATCACCTGTACATAAGCAAGCTCCTCACGAAATATAGAAATGAAAACTGATGTTGAGTTTTATACACTATAAAATATACGATATAATACCACAAGAGCAATTAAGAAAATTCCAGAAGGAAAATTCACTCTAAAAAGATTAATATAATATATAATACGTATATTTAACCGGGAAGTATGATCACCCGGGTCGTTTCTCCAACGACTTGTGAAATTGAAACCTTGCTTAGCTTGGATTGTGATTTGAATGAGAGAAAAGATATTTTTTAGTTTCTATAACTACTAAATAAAAGCAACAATTTAAAATGAACAATTAAAAACTATTAAACACTTAAACAATTAACGGGAGACAAATAAAACGCGACAATTAAGCAAATATACTAAAATTAAACCCTAAAAATGCAAACTAAAATTCTAAACCTAAATTAGGACAAAAGAAAATTTTAAGAAAAAAAAACATTTTTTTGATTATTTTTGAATTTATTATGAATTAAAAACTATTTTAATCTAATTAAATCCTAAAAATTAGCAAATTAAATCCTAAAAATTTAGAAAAATGATTTTTAAACTTAGAAAAGTCTAAAATAACATAAAAACTTAGAAAACTATTTTTAAAATTAAAATCCTATTTTTAAACATAAAATTAAAAGCTCAAAAATGAAAATTAAAATCTAAAAGTGGTGAAATTGATTTTTATGAATGTAAACCTAAAAGTAATTTTTATAAAACTAAAAACTATTTTTTTGTAATTTTCTAAAACTTTTTTCTATTTTTTAATGATTTTTCAATTTTTTAACCTACGAAAAATCCTAGCAAAATTATAAAATGAATATAAAAATTTGAAAACTTCAGGAAAAGCCTAAAACTTAATAAAGAACACACAAAAATTTAAAAGAGAAACACAGCTTAAAGAATAAGCTCAAAAAGCCTATGAATAAGCTACAGCTTATTATTTATAAAGGAAATGAAAATGTGTACAAGTATTTAATGAGGAGAGAAGAGGATGGATGAGATATTGAAGCATGATGGTAAAACGTGTGTGTTGTGTGCAAGAGGTCGTGGGTTCTAGTCTGGCAACACACCCCTTTTTGCACTTTTTTATTTTTTACTTTTTACAAAAACTAAATATTGGAGCTTATAAAACACTTAAATTTAATCACTTTTAATAAAGATAACTTGAGCTGAAACTCAAGGATAAGCTCAAAAAGAGCTTTTGAAAGACTGTTCACAGAAAGTAGCCTTTTAAGGCTTTTAAAACTTGATTTCACTAAAAGCTTTGCACAAGCTTTAATATAAGCTCAAATTAAAAAACAAAAACTGTCCTATGTAGCTTATGATGTGCATAAGCTAAAAATGATAAGCTACTTAAGCTATAAACACTTACCCCTAGCTGAATTTGAAGATCAAAAGGTTAAACTCAGGAATTTACTCAAAAAACTCAAAATAATATTAAGCTAAAACACTCATTAAGCTAAACTAAACTTTAAGCTCTTAAAAACTTATCTATCTACTATATAACTACTAATTTAGATCATAAGAGCAAACACCTTAAGCTGGAAATCAAAACTTAACAAGCTACTTAAAATACCTACTGTTTTTGGCTTTTTAGGCTTAATTAATGACTTTTAAGCTAAATGTTCCTATGCAAATAATCTAGTAAAACTAAGACTAAATCTATCTTGAACTATATCTAATCTATAGTCTTACTGAAATTAAGATCCTAAATCCTACAACTACTAACCTAAATGAGACTAAAAGATCAGCAGTACTAACTACTTATTAGTACTGCTGATGCAAATGGCAAAAGCCAAACCAAATGTGCATGGTAACCTAGTGAGGTTAAACCTGCACTTAAAACTCTTGTTGAGTGTGTACAAACACAAAACAAGCAAGAACCAAGCCATGTATGGTTTGGTTCAAAATTTTCACAAGTGAAATCACTATGAAAATTCCCCTGGTGTTGAGACAATGATATTAAACCCTATCTTGTTCAAATTTGAATTATGACCTATGAAAACTCTTTCTAAACTAGTTAAAAATGATTGCACAACTATCTCAAACACAGTTCACAATGAAGTTTGACTTTAAGAGGTCAAACTGCATAAAACCAAACACTCCTTTAGGTCTATGACAGATTTAAAAAACTTTGGAAAATGAATTCTAGCTTTAAAACCTTTGATACCATATAGTATTTAGCTTAAAACAAACTTAACTAACATGATTTAACAACTGGACTACTTGAAATCAAAGATCTATTACTCTGCTTACTATATTTTTGATTTTTTATGGTTTTTATAGACAAGTTATGAAATACTAAAGTCTAAAACACTTAAGCTAAAAACAGATAAACAAACACATTTAATAAGCTAGGAATAAGGTAAATAAGCACTAATAAGCAAATAGATTAAGCTATTAAACAAATCTACACTAATAAGCATTATTTAAGCTAAAATTAAAGGACAAGGAAGTAAATAGAAAACTTACAGGATGCTTCAGCTTAACAGAATCTATTAGGCTCTTTAGAGCTTATCTACTAGCTCTGACTTATTTAAAATAAGCCAGTAAAGGTCCTTGGGATTCCTTCCTTAACTGAATCCCCTTTGTTAGTCTCAATTTATTGAGTCGAACAAGGAAGTTCGGTCACTCTACGATGGAGCTTCGGTCTCTAATTAGTTAATGTTGTAATAGGATATTATCAGGAATCGGGCTCGATAGTGAATCTAATATTGTATATGTTTCGGGTTTAATCCCAAGCAAAACCTGAGCCCGTGTCCTAGTTAAATATCCCGCGCGTACCTTTAGCGTGACGGGGTATATAAGCTTTTTCTTCTTTAGAAAAAGTAAGTTGTTAAAATAAGAAATCTTTTCCTTTTCCAAAATTCTCTCATCTCTCTCTCTCTCTCTCTCTCTTCTTTCTCTCTCTAAAACAACTCACCTC
>BQNB010125931.1:0-15930 GCA_026074375.1 Tanacetum coccineum
CTTCCACATTTGGTGTTCTGATCTCAGCAAAGTCACTTTGGTGAGATGTAAGGCAGTTAAATCCATTGCCTTCTTCCACATTCCTTGTGGTCACCCTTGCAGTCTTATAATAGGATGTGAATACATGATGTAGCACCTCTTTATTTCTTCTCCATCCTGTTTTGATTATCCTAGAATCTCTCCTATTTTACCAAACTCATTTCCAAAATACACACCTAAGTATCCTCCAAGGCTATCAAATAGTTTGTATAAATCAAATAGATATATTTGTACATCATTAATAATGGGAGGGATTGGACCAGGGAGTGATTTGTTTAAGTAGTGATTATAGAACCACTTCACTACTTTATCAAACCTGTTTCTGAACTTGTCCCATTCTTGACTCACAATCTCATCTTGTTTCACTAGATTTAGGAATCCAACATATTCATTGAAAGTAGTCACTCTTGTTGAATATAAGGTTCCTTTGATTTCAATCACATCATCTTCCATAGAAACTAGGCCAACTCGTTTGTTCTGTTTTGTGCTCCTATAAAAAAACTCAAAGTATTCTTCTAAATGCTTATTGTGCATGATTCTCAATTTATCTTCATTAAAACTTTGACTTTTTGGATCCTTAAACATGTAGACCAGACTGCAAGTATTGTTCTCATACATAATTTCAAAACCTTGTTTTTCTAATAGTTCCAATGAGAGTATGTTTAGAGTAACTTCAGGGGCATAACTCACCCCTGGTATTAGATAACCTTTATCACCATTGTTAATCACTACTTCTCCCAAGCCATAGGTGAATAAAAACTTCTTTTGGTCATCTAGTTTGTTAGCAATAAACTTTTCTCTTATGTTACAGAACAGACTCAATTTAGGACATAGATGTATATTTGTGTTGTTGCTAACATACTGTTCGAAAGTTAAGTTTTATCTTGACAGTTTCGGGACTGACTGTGTCAATTCCCAATTCTTTTTTTCTCTAACATTATGTTTCTGTCTTTGTTTGTTAGTCTTGTGTATTTGCCAGGTGACAAAGCAGCAATATGGTAACCTTCTCGAGCCTATCAAGGATAAGTTGCAGCTAGGTTAAATTATCGATCATTCTTCTGTGTGTTTATTAACCACACTCTCTCCTCCTTCCCCACACTATCTCAAGATCGATCATCTCTATATTGCATTATCTTATTTGTAATTATAATATCATTGTTATCAATTTTGTGATCAAGCCATTATTTCCTTGTATCTTATCCTTGTAACGAATTGGTGCTATGTAACGTGAATCAAGGGGAGTTGGCTGATCACTCTCATAAATACATGTTTATACATGTTATCAGAGCTATAGGGCCTTATCTGGTGAGTGGTGATTAGGGTTTGATCCAATTTGGAAGTTCGATTTTCTGACCGCTGCATTAATTTGCTCTGTAGAGTTTTCTTTAATTCTTATAAAGTCTTGTTCTTAAGAGAAGTGCAAACGATTTTCGGTTAACATCTTGATGCCTCCAACATATTGAGTGATACGTCTCTGGGCCAACTCCAGTTCTCTCAGTTGAGTAGCTTTATTTGGTTTAAAGAACCTCTCTCCCCTACACTTTACTTGTTTATCTCTATCTATTGTTCTTTATAAAGTGTATGCTATTTAACTCGGTTTGCCTGGTTGCCTTCTACTGTTGTTTGTTGTTTTCTTGATGGCTTTATTGGTTTAATCGTTTTTTTTTCCTCTATCTATCTTCTTGTCTTGCTTGGAGTATGGTGGGTGTTGGCCCTTCAGTGGACTCTGTGAGTAATCTGGATTGTAGTAATGTCTTGCATCTTCAAAACAGTGACTTTAATGTTACCAATGTTATATCTATCAAATTGTCTGGCACTGAGAATTATAGAGTATGGGCTGCTGCAATGAGACTTGCCATTAATACTGAAAAAAACTTGGTCTTTAAAATTGATGGTACTTGCTAAAAGAAAACTATGCTTCTAGAGCTGTTCTTCTATTCAATGGGATAGATGTAATTCTATTGTTTATCGCATGGTTTGTTTGCACTGTTTCTGAGATCTAAATATCTAGTTAAATTTTTCATCTGAACATGCTTCTGAAGTTTGTCTGAAGTTAAAAGAAACTATGATAATTTGTGATTTTGACTCTTATCTGCTTAAAAAAATTCCACAACTTTAAACAAAACAGGTAAAAAAAATTTAAACCCTATTTCTTAGTATTATCAATAAGTTGAATAGCTTTAAAAGAATTTGAATCATGCTAAACTGCTAAATGCTCATGTTCTCTAGAGAAGATGTTTTAGTGCAAACCACTTATGAGCTATGCAATTCCTCATGGGTTCTTAATGATTTTATCAAAACCCTTAGAGTTCCATTCTCTCTCTAGGAGAATCTCCCTTCCTGAGTTAAGGATAGCCTTGCTATAATTCCAGAGAGATCTCATAGAGGCATTGCCTCTACCACTTCTGGTTCTCTTGCCAACCTCAAATATCTGGTTTTGTGTCTCTACTAACATTTGTCCAATAATGGTAATAGAGAAAACAACACACCAAGAATTTTAGTCACAACAATCCTAATTACAGGGTCCTAAACCCTAATCTGAAGTGCACTTAACTATGAAAAAACATGTCACACAATTAAACAACTGTTGACAGATGTTTTGATTTGATTGGATTACCCTCCTGGGTATAACAGAAACCACTGCACTAGGCCTAACACTTTTCTGACCTTTAGTGCAAATAAATAGCTTTCCTCCCCTCTTGAGAATGGTGCTGGCCATTTATACTTTCACTAATGACAGATGATTGAATTTATGAATCTCATTAATGAATGTGCCCTCTGGAAGCAACACGTAAATATACAATCAAATTTTCTGAGGTAGGTGTACTTATTGAATATAATGTGTTTATTCAATCTTAATTTTAAGACTTTCCCTTAATACCAATACAATGCTATTTGGTAAAGCTTCCCTTGAGGTGGATTATTCGACTTCTGGTGCTTAACCCTACATGACCATTTCACTATAATGTTTTGGGATTGTGGATTGTTTCTGACCTTTGCTTAAACTGTTGACACCCGATGTACCCTAAGGTCAAGTTTGTTAGGAATTTAAAGCTTAATAGTCATGTTACCCTCTATGATGTGTTGGTTGTCCCAGAATATTGTGTTAGCTTACTATCTGTTAACAAATTGCTTAAAGATAGTAAACTGTTTGTTGGTTTTACTGAATCTAAATGTTATATTCAGGATTTGGTTCACATCAATTGTGGGACTGTAGTGAGAATGGTGGCTTATATTTGTTAGATTATGACTCACCCAATCCTTCTATGTGTTCTAATATAGGTAATATGTCTTGTATGTATTGTGGTTATGTTTCCAAATCTTTGTGGCACATACGACAAGGCTTGGTCGACCCATCTGACCAAGCCTTGATGTTCTCAAGGCAGATCTTAGTTCACTAAGAATTCTTCTAACCTCCCTTATGACATCTGTCACAAGGCTAAACAACTAGGTGGAACCATTCCTCATAGTGAACAAAAGACCATCAACATTGTGACTTAGTTCACCTTGACCTTTGGGGTCCTATCAAAGTTTTTAGTAAAGAATAGGTTTACAGTACTTCTTACCATTGTTTGATGACTAACCAGGGGTTTGTGGATTTATCTTCTAAAACCAAATGATGAGGATTTGGATCTGTTCGACTAGTTTTAATCAATCATATTCAAAATCAGTTTTTAAGTGCAGTATTAAACTGTTGATCTGACAATGGAGCTCAATTGTTAAAACAAAATGGCCCTTATATGTTTAACAACCTTGGTATATGCATCAAAAATCTGTTTCTTATACTCCTCACAAAATGTGATAGCGTGAGAGAAAGCACAGACATCTTTAATCGTTGCAGAAGTTTATTGTTTCAAAGTGGTATTCACTTGTCTATTAGGCCTCATGTATTTTAACTGCTGCCCTATCTTGTTAACCAGGCTGCCTTCTTCTGTTCTTAATGGCAAATCCCCTTTTGAGCTTGTGTATCGTGTCAAACCTAACATTTCCCACCTTAGGAATTTTGGCTGTCTTTGCCATTCTACAGTTTTAAATAATTCTGACAAGTTTTCTTCCAGATCTGAAAAATGTGTTTTGATTTGGGTTGTCTAGTACAAAAAAGGCTTAGCCAAGTGTATGGTTTAGATTCTAAATTGGTTTTTCCTACTCTAGAGACCTAAAATATAATATGAAACCCTTTACCCTACACAAATGAACAAGTCTTTTCAAAACATTGTTTTTGACTCTATCGAATAACAAAGTCGATACTTTAAAACTTCTTTACTGACAACCAAACTCCAGTCCCAATGATTGAAGGGAGATGTTTAAACAACAAGTGCAACACCAATAAGGTGTTATCCCAACCTGACCATCTGATGGTCAGGATGAAGGCACGCATAATTCCCAAGCCTCCATAGGTGATAACTCCTATTTTGAGGGCAATTTCCCTTCTCGTTAATAGTTGAAAACAATTAAGGTAGAACCTGAGAACAATAGTCCAGTGCAATCAAACTCTGATCTTAGAAGTCTTCTAAACCTCTAGCAACCGCTAGGTTCAATGACTTTGTTGTTGGTAGAGCAGCAAGCTTTTAGGTCTGAGAAATATGTTCCATATGCAATTTGAGTAGATCTAACCCTCTGTTTCTCTACTACTCTAATAGACCACTGAACCAACTACCGTATGATGAGGCCATCAGAATTCCAAAATGGATTGATTCCATAACAATGAAATTGAGGCATTACTTAGAATAACACTTGGACTTTTTCGATCTTCCCCCAAAGGAATGAAAACCTGTTGGTTTCCGAAATGGCTTGTAATCAAATCAAAATCCACAGTGAAATTGAAAGGTATAAAAGTCCTAGAGTTGTTGCCAGAAGGCTATAAGTCAGAGGGAAGGGTTTTGACTATTCTGAGACCTTTAGTCCTGTTGTTAAAAGGTCCACGTAGATTTATGCTTAATGGTTGGCTATCTGTCAATGGTTTGGGATTTATTCCAACTTGATTGAATAATGCCTTCTTATATGGTATCTAACTGAGAATATATATGACTCTCCCTCCTGGTTTTTTGATAATCAAAATGGAAAAGTTGACAGACATTAGTAAGTCTCTATATGGTCGTAAACAGGCCCCAGGCAATGGAATGCCAGCTGACCATACGACCTTAAGTTGAAAATGCTTTGTGCATCAAAGTAGACTATTCTTTGTTTACCAAAACCTCTGGTGAATGGTTCCAGATTTACTTTTCTATGTAGATGATATTGTCATTACTCGGTCTTGACAATGTCTGAAATTGGGGAAAAGTTTAAAGAGATGCTTAAGTCCTAAATTCCCAAATAAGACTGTAGGAAAGTTTGAAATATTTTCTTGAGCATTGAAGTCAGATAGATATGAGGATGGTGTATGTTTAAAGTCAAAGGAGTATTGTCTTGAGTGCATTCATGAATTGGTCCTGTTGCTGACAACCTGTGAAACCACCTCTGGCTGAAAACAAAAAATAACCACCTTGAACATGTTGAGTTCTGAGATGATAAATTGCTGCAGTGATAACTGAATTACCCATAAACTTTAGGGAAATTGGAATTTACCTTACCAATACTAGATCCGAACATATCTTATGCTGTTACACTTGCCTTAGGTCAATTTCATGCACTCCCCATGTCCTTCTCATTTAGGAAGCTGCCTTTAGAGTTCTTTAGATATCTTAAGAACTACCCCAAGCAGTGGAAACAAATTAATAAGGATGGTAACTCTTAAGTAAGGGCTATGCTGACTCTGACTGGGCATCGATGTCTAGCCACAAAAAGTCTTTTCTGTTATTGTGTGTTTCTAGGCAGTTCCTTGATTACCAGAAAAGTAAGAAACAATCTACTTATTGTCCAGTCTTCGGCTGAAGCACTTGATAGAAGCAAGGCTTTGCTACTTGTGAAGTGATTTGGTGTCAAACCTGTTAGGGTAACATGGATGTTCAAAACCTGCTTGCCAGTGGTGTTGTATTGGTGATAACAGCTCTGCTTAGTCAAATTGTCGCTGCTAATCCTGTGTTTCATTGAAAGAGTAAACACTTTCAGATTGATGTGCATCTTGTAAGAGAGAAAGTTGCCAGTGGTGTGATTGTTACTGAGAAGATTCATACTTCTCAGCAAATAGCTATGCGCTGCCCTAAAGCACTTAGCTCAAACAACATAATGAAGTTGATTACTCAAAATTGGTATTTCCTATAATATGTTTAAAGTGCCTCCACTGATAAAAAACAAAAGAAAAAACTTGAGGGAAGGGTGTTGGAAAGTCAATTTTTTTATCTTGACAGTTCAGGGACTGTCGTTGTCAATTCCCATTCTCTTTTTCTCTAACATATGTTCTTCTTTGTTTGTTAGTCTAGTTATTTGACAGGGTCCAAAGCTGCCAAGTTGGTAACCTTCCTTCCTCGAGCCTAAATAAAAAGGGATAGAGAGTTGCAGCTAGGGTTAATTATCGATCATTCTTCTGTGTGTTTATTACACACACTCTCTCCCACACTATCTCAAGATCGAAATCAATCTCTTATATTCATTATCTTATAAGTATAGTATTATCTGTTGATCAATGTTTGTGATCAAGCAAGTATTTCTTGTATCTTATCTTGTAACGAATTAGTGCTGTAACGACGTGAATCAAGGAGTTGCTGGATTCACTCTAATATACATGTTTTTACACATACCATATGTTGTCCCAATGACCTTGATCTGATCCTTAGCATACATTGTTGTCTCCTCAAATGATGCATTTAGGTACTTAATACTTACAGAGGGTTTGGATGCCATAAGAACTTCATTCTTTGCCTTTTCAGTTTCACTCCTATTGCCATTCTTTTCAATCCCTTCATTCAGTTTCTTCATAGGACAGTTTTTGATAACATGTCCTCTTTGTCTGCATTTGAAACACTTGTGCCTTCTATTCTTGTTTTGGAACTATGGTTGATTAATGGTAGAGTTATACAACTTTATCTCCTCCTTTTTCTTTCTTAACATCTCTTTGCAGTCCTGTGTTATTTGCCTTATGCAGGTTCCAATTTGTGCTTCTTTCTCTCTTCTTAATTTCCTTTGGATAAAGTCATACTGCAGTCTTTTTCTCAAAGATCTCCCAGGTTTGCTCTGATGCCACATGTTGGTTTGGCCATAGGCACTTCAACTAGGCCTTGACCACTTCTTGTCCAAAAAGTATTTGGATATAACCATGGTTTAGAAACTGTGAAGGGGTGTTTGGTTCGTATGTTTAAACCTGCTATATGCAGTGTACAAAGTATGCAAAAACAGATTTAGGAAAGAAAAACAATAAGGTATAACTGTAAAGAACTTTTCATATATGGATTGAAAAACAATTGTCATACATTACAAATCTATTTATACTAAACTAAAAGGTGTCTTATGTGTTGGTTCAATTGAGCCATCAGACATGACTTTTCACTAATAACTGTAAATAACTAACCTAACTGTCATTTAACTACCTTAACTGTCATATGGGTCATATGGGTCTGTTTTGGACTTTTGACCCATACTAAAAATCGTGCGGGCTCTATTTCTATGTACACTATGCCTGCAAATATTATACTATACTAGAATTAGATATTACATATTTACTAAGAAACATGTGCAAAGTTTAAGAACTTAAATTTTCCAACACAGACAAACATCACCTGTAAGCTAGCTGCTTGATTGATCTCATTTTCTCTTAATTCATCACGATTTTAGATTGATTGCGTGAGTTTGTTTTTCTTGCAGATTGATGTAGGTACCGACATGAAATGTTGCAATAATAGGCTCAATAAAGGGAGAAGACTGGAATATTCGAAACAGGTTCACGCAGAACTTCTATTACCAAAAAAGCCAATTGATGGTGGTGCACAAGAGCTTAACTGTGTGGTACTTACTGATAAGCCGTAGACAAATTTTCTTTTTCCTTACCCTCATCATAGTTTTTAACAAACCGTTTATTTCATCTTTATGTTGAAAGATGGAGAGTCTCGTACACAGGATCCAACATGGCAACAATAAACGGGCAGAGGAAGCAAAATTATATCATGAAATTAAAAATCTCAACGATTCAATAGAAATATACACAGAGCCAACAGCTGTTAATGAAACTTGGAGGAGAAATTGGCCATGGAGACCAGCCCTTCCCAAAGGATACAAACAACAGTAATTGAAGGTAATTGCATCAGTTCCTCAATGATACAAGATTTCTCTTTAAAGTTCATCACTTGTTGGTCCATCGTATTATATATTACTAGTCAATTAATCCATGTTTATATACTACTCCATCGTACTAGATTGTGTCCAACCAACTAGAGAAATCTTGGACTATTAGAAGGGGCCAACTTAATCTAAAGTTGGATCTTTTGATAAAGAATATCAAATGTATGGAGCAAGAACTTGAAGAAATTTCTTCATTGAGGAAGAAAGCCTATAAATGTGCTTATAAACATGGAGATCAAAAAAACGAGGTGGTAATTTTATCAAGCTCCTAAAATATTTCATATGGTAACCATATCTATGGATAATTGATCTTGTTGTATAATATCATAAATGCAAGTTATACCGAGTACCAATCGCTCATGAAATATGTGAAAGAACTAGCACGAAGAGGGGATACTCATGAACCGATGAAAATTTGTCATAGGCAGCTTTTTGAAGGTTTTTTTTTTGAACGGCAAATGGAATTTTATTAAAAAATGCTAGAAAGAAACTAGCAGACGATATACACGCAAAAACGATCCAACAAACAAAGAACGAAAAGGAACAGAAAAATACTAACGAACCGAACTCGCAAAACTAACCAAAGTCTATTAGAATCAGAAGAATCCCCACCATGGGCTCTCAACTGAATTAACTCCCATAGCACAACGAACACCCAGGCATTCATAACAAAAAGCGATCTGAACCGAACCGCATCCCTTTGATTTGTCTCGATAAGGCACTTCATGAAAGAATGAATAGCTTCTTTACAACGTTGTCATAATAACTAACTTCACAAATCTGAAGATCGCAAAAAATACGTCTTCCACGAACGTCGTTTGCGCGATTGAGAAGAAAACAACCCGTGTAATATTTCCACTTGGGGTCTCTATAGCTCCATCGTTATCAGAATCTATCTCTCGGTCACTAGTTTAAGGACCAAATATAATCAATCCACCAAGAACCAGACTCAGCAGCAATATTTAAATCATTACCCGGTGGGTGTATATGGAGGCCAATGATGGGGGGGGGGAGTCTTTCAGAACAATAACTGGCGTAACATCCTACATTATCATCAGTGTAACATTACCACAATCACCCTGAAGAATTGAACGCAAGACATTCTCACCAGCATCATCTTCCAAAATCTTTTCCATGCAATCCGTAATACACCCATCATTATACAAGACCGCATCATCCCGAATCTCGCTTCTTCAAAGGAGTCCTCTAGAGTCACGTTCCCACCTCCAACGAACCTCCTCATCTCGCAAACCCGACAAAGGCGACACCGTGAATCATTTTAACATTTCTAGGAGGAATCTAATCACAACTATTCGACATCCAAAGACTAGAAGGCACTTTTTGAAGTTTGCAAGCAAATTTCTGCGATTTTCATCACCAAATAAATATCTTTTACATGTATGTTGTTTAGTGCTTTTCATTGTAATTCCGCTAAATATTACTATGCTTTTGATTGATTGTTCTTTGTTCTCTTTTGAAAATCGAACATGGTTTATTACTAGGCAGTTAAAGAAATCGAGGACTGAAAACAAGTGCCAACAACACATAGCTAATGAGACATTGCAACAAATTATACTACTATAGCGAGCATTTTAATTCTTCGCACGTTATTAATTTGAAACTTAAGTATTGATGTTAAGTTTATTTTACTGATTGAAACAAAGCAAACTGCAAATTTAAGTGTTACAGGATGAACATGAGTATAAAAATCTCATGTTGAACAATTTTGATTGTTACCATTTGACAATTGTTGTAACTTCATCTTTTATCTATCTATACTACATATAATACAAATTACACCTTCTCTCTTCATTAAATACCCAAAAAAATTAAGTAATCCAAGTTATAAACATATTGTGCAATCTTTAAATAAAACCTTTCATCACAAAACCAATTATGTGACAAATACAAATATCAAAGCAAAATGTACAATATTTATTTCTTTCAAACATATGTTACAAGTATAAACTAATTAAACACACTAATTAATGTTATTTTTAAAACACCCATAAAATAAAAATACATGTTATTACACACATTACAAATAATAAAACACACAAAGCTTAATACAATTTATATGCTAACGGTACATATGATTTTAAAAACCGAACCGGACCAATGGGTTCAACCGGAAATCAGTGTCGCCACCTGTTCGGCTAGCCAATAAAATCCGTACGAAAACAAAACAGAGAGGACCGGCCGAAACCGGTAAAAACGGGTGAATCGGGTAGCTCAGGTCGTCATTATTATTTTGTTGGTGTCTGAACTTTAATCATAGGGTACCCGCCGCTGTAACGCGCGGGTACCTTGCTAGTGTACCATAACTTAAAGATGGTAAGTTCGGTTTTATATAACTCGCACGCCTAGGACTTATGTTGAAGAGTTACTTTTGCCTTAATGATGGTTACACCTTTATGTAGATCCGAACACAACACTGACATAACAATGATACGCTTCGATACAAAATTCTTGCGGAATACAATAAGCAAACCCAAAACATTTTTTAATATTAATTTAATGTGTTTTTTTATTTGAATAAATGAAAAAATTGGTCTCTTGAGTTGTCATATAACTTGAGTTAAGTTATGACAAAGTGTTTTTGTGTTTAGTTATAATGCTGAGGTAATAACACTTTTTGCTATAACGCGACTTCGGGACGACTTCCTAGTGCTTATAAGAGGAATGAACATTAGCTAGCTAGTTATAATACCTCGTATATTCGGGTCAACATTTTTAATTCATATTCTATTATTTATTTTACTTTTGAGTAAAATTTATTTTTACGACTAACCGAAGAGGTTGCCTCGCGTTCGTAATAAAACATTTATTAAACGTGAATTCGACTTTAGACTAAATACTAGTCTACGTGTTCTATATAATTTTTATTATTTCAGAAAAGTATTCCATATGATATAATTTTATTTTTATCATATACGTTTTCGCTCCGTGGTTCCGCCTTAACTTTTACAATATTTTTCGTCTTTACTTGTTGGTACCAAAACTACCTACTTATTCTAAATTTTGCATACGTTTTTGTACGTTTTCGCATGTTCCGCACGTTATCGTTCGTTTTCCAATGTTTTCGTACGTCTTGACCCGTTTTTCTCCGTTTTCGCACGTTTTTGTTAGTTTTCGTACATTTTCGTCCGTTTTCGTACGTTTTCGTTTGTTTTCGTATATTTTCATGCGTTTTCGTACGTTTCCATGTCTTGTCGATTTTTCTCGGTTTTCATACATTTTCCTACCATTTCATGCGTTTTATCCGTTTTTACCGTTTTCGTACATTTTGTACGTTTTCATCCGTTTCGTATACGTTTTCTACGTTTTTGTACATTTTATACGTTTTCATACGCTTTTATACATTAAAAACGTACAAAACATATTCAAACGCATGAAAATGTATGAAAACATTCAAAAACGTATTTAAACGTATAAAACGGATGCAAATGTATAAAACGGATGAAACGTATAAAAACAGATTAAACGGAAAAAAACGTATGATAACATACAAAAGCGTTCATAAATGCAAACTTATAAAAACTTACAAAATCGTATAAAAACAAATGAAAACGGGCAAAAAAAGACAAAGAAGGACAAAAACGCACAAAAATGGACGAAAATGTACAAAAATGTAAGAAACGTACCAAAATGGATGAAAAGTTAAAAAACGGACGAAAACGTACGAAAATGAAAGAAAATGTAGGTAAACGTAGATAAACGGACGAAAACCTACAAAACGGATGAAAACGGTCGAAAACGTACGAGAACGGATGAAAGCTTACAAAAGCGTATGAAAATGTATAAATATGTGTATTATGAAAAAGTTTTAAATATTAAATCTAAAAAGATATGAAAAAATGTGATTTTGGATAAATATGTGTATTATGAAGTTTTGTAAGGATATTGAAGTAATTGTAAAATTTAAAAGGATATTGATGTAATTTTGAGTTTTTATAAGGATATACATGTAAATTTCCCTTTAAAATATAATAATTTCAAACACGCCCTTAACCTATCTATTAACTTTAAAAACCACCCTACAGTTTAATGAAAGCTAAATATGTAGAACGACATGTAGTATAGAGGCTATTTATGGTTACTTCTTACAAAAATTGCCGGCTACACAAGTATGAAAATACATCTTCGACAAACAAACAAAAACAGTCCTGCCGCAACGCGCGGGCATTATTTTTTCTTTAGACAAAGTCAACACGAAACAACTAGCAAAATATATATCCGACAACCAAAGATAAATAAACTCGTCGCAACGGGCGTACCGCATTCCCCACGTTCATAAAATTAAAGCCTCGGGGTATATATAAACCTCCTGGGCCGTATTTGGGTTTGCATAAAGTGACCAATTTCACATGGCCCAAACGCTAACAGGGCCCCAAAATACATTAGATAATCTATAATCTATATATACATAAAATTGAGGGCTACATTCTGTACTCTAAATTTTCGATTTCAAACGCATTCGACATTCGTCTATCATATATCATGATTCATACGATTTCTCCCATCCAGGTTTTGAACCTTTGCTTCTTCTTTAGTTTTCTTTTCATATAATTAAGGGCTGCTTTTATTTTTACTTTGATAGATAAATTATTTAAAAGTTTTCCATTATAAACACAAATTAAATCTATAAAGAAAAGCCTAACCTACTGTGTTATAAGGTTGTGTCATATAAGTCAGCCTTATAACACCAGTCCCACACTTGACTCCAAAGCCATAAGGTCTCGCGCCAAGATCACCCGCCAATGCTATAAGGGATTTGTTTTTATATGTGTTTTATTGGGTTAAGTGTAGGCCAAGAGTGTCTTATAACTTTAGTGATGAAAGGAGGATGATTTTTATTTAAGCTATAAGTTTTAAGTTATAACATGGAAGATTTGTTGTAAAACAAAGACGTGTCATGAAACACAACATATTTCGCTGGATGTACATGTTGCCAGTCAGAGCTCGAGCTCGGCTCAGTTGGAGCGTTAATTTTTAAGCTCGAGCCACCGTCGTGGTATGTTGGGGTCGGCTCGAGTTCGACCCGTTTATTTGATTAAGCAATAAAAAATTAAAGATTGGCTCGAGTTCAGCTCGTAATATATCTATTTTGAGCTCGTTATTTGGCTTTATATTGAGCACATTAATAAGCTCGCCTATAGTACAAATGTTTTTTAAGTAGGGGTGAGCATCGGTTCAAAACCGAACCGAACCAAAAACCTGACTTTTTTTTGCATATAACTCTAACAATGAAGAAAAAACAAGGGGAACAATAATTATAAATCTAATAGTTTTTATTTACTTTCCCCCAAATTAAAACAACCCTAAAAAGAAGAGTCTTAGGTAAATATCCTTTTAAATGGTGGATTATTTAATGGGGCTTTTTCATTTGGGTGACTTTTGAGCACCCCGAGAGATAAGTTTGCTCTTGATTTGGCAAAGGAGACGTATGCTGAACTTTTGCTTCGTGAATATTATTCAATTTCTCACGATGATTATAGGGATTTCAGATTGGCGCCCTTGGGAGAGTCTTTGTGTCTTATTTGTGATTCTTGGGGTACTCATACGAATCTGGATCTGTGGGTTATGACAGTTTATGGAGCCGAAGAAACTTGGGTTAAGTTTACTTCCTTCCAATTTGCGACTCATGGTTGGATTGATGAGTCCCTCGTTCCTTTGTTTTGTTCCAATGACGGGAAACTCTTGTTTCAGTGTCAAATGGGATTCATTATCTATGATCTAAAACATAGTCCCGTCTCACGTATTAACTACTCTATATTTGATGAAGCTTGCATTGTTGCTTAGAGTTTGTTTTCACCTTTCCCCCTTTAGGCCTTGCCTATAACACAATGAAGGTAATTTTTACCATATCCATCTTTAAAATTTGATGCTTATTACAAATTTTGTAAACCCCATGGGTATAACTTTATTATTGATCACTATTTATAGAGTATAAATGCAACCCTAACCCTAATAACCTAATGAACTCTAAACCCACAAACGAGCTTGGGCTTATTTATTGGCTAATAATCCTCCGTAGTCTGAGCGGCGAAATCGCGAAAGCTCGAGACTGAAAAAGAAAACACGAACCATTAAAGCTAATTAAAAACTAATTTGCAGCAGGGAGTCTTCATATCGTACAAGTAGCAACAGAAGCGTCATGCACGAACACAAGTAGTTGTTGAAGAAATCCGCCGAACAAATCTTCAAACTTGAAAGTCACAAATTGGTAAATTTGGATAAACCAAAGTAATTTCTTTCATACGGGATAACCCAAAGTATCTTTTTTTTTCGAATAACCTAAAGTATCCTTTTTTTATATGAGATAACCCAAAGTATCCCAAACCAGGATAAACCAAAGTATCCTAACAATCGTGTGGATCTGTGACCTAGCACAAATCACCAAAACAATGAAAATAAACAGACGATCGTGTGGATTTGGGACCTAGCACAAATCACCAACACGAATAAAAATAAACCGACGATCGCGTGGATCTATGACCTAGCACAAATCACCAACACAAATAAAATTAAACATAATTTTTTTAACATAAAACTAATGATAGATAGACCGGATGACTTAAATTTGATGATTGAACACTTCTTAGCCCCACCACTTCTCGGCATAGGTACTACCATTCGTCTCATCAAGAAGCGTAGATGTTTCGTTGTAGGCCCACATGTGTGGCTGATGTTTTGTCATATGATGACAAAGGAACAAAAGAAGATAAGGTTTAATTATTGTATTCGTTGGTATAACTTTATTATTTATCACTATTTATAGAGTACAAATGCAAACGTAACCCTAATAACCTAATGAACCCTAAACTCACAAACGGGCTTGGCTTATTTATTGGCTAATAATTTGGAGCACACGTGCATGAAAATTGCCGAACTACATATCTTCTGGAAATATTTCAGAAATGCATACCCTATATAACGAATGTCTGCATATGCCAATTTCAAATTGGTAAATTTTGTTTTCGACGTGGCCAGTACTTGTTCACCATGCATGGCGCGTGTAAAATGATGCATGGGGTGGTTATTACTATTTGTTTTGTGGGTGATTATAATTAACACCAAACAACGTAGTCGTAAGGTTTTGTGGTAAGGGTTCAAATCTCATTAGGTGTGTACATTTGAGGGTGGCCACGAATGGTTCAAAAAGGTCTCTGGATTAATCCGTTGAAACCGCATTCATCTGAGTCAAAAAGTTCATCCCCTCTAAGTAACCTGAACATGGAAAAGCATATCCGATTTACAGGTTCGTTCTTCTGCTCCTCGATCTCTTTGGTGTGCTATCATTCGGGAAATTCAGAATTTAAAAAACAAGGGAGTTGATTTGTTATCTTTTTGTAAAAAAAGAGTTGGTAACGGTATTCACACTAAATTTTGGCATGATGTTTGGCTTGGAGATCAGAAGCTTAGTTGCGTTTTTCCCCGTCTATTTGTGTTGGATGAGGATAAAAATTGTAATGTCGCTTCTAAATTCCATGGTTCTGTTGAGTTTTCCTTTCGTCAGGCTATTAGGGGTGGCGTTGAATCCTCTCAGTTTTCCCAGCTTAGAGAGATGCTCGATACAGTCATTCTCTCAAATATGGAGGACCGTTGGCGTTGGGATTTAAATGGTTCCGGTTTGTTTCGTGTTTGTGATGTGAGAAACTATCTAGATGATTTCTTCCT
>BQNB010125932.1:0-19682 GCA_026074375.1 Tanacetum coccineum
TTTTATATTTTTCCTACAAACTAGATGATAAAAGAAAATTTTAAAAAAAAGCAAAATATTTTTTTGATAATTTTTGTATTTATTATGAATTAAATAAACTTTTGACTAAATTAAATTATAAAAAATACTAAATGATTACTAAAAATTCTGAAAAATTTATACAAAATACTAGACTCTATAAGTAACCTACGAAAAATAAAAAACACACCACAGCTTATAAGCTTATGAGGTCAAAATGACCTTAAATAATATTGCCCTTGAGTCTTTAACGAAAAAGACCCAAGGGCGCAGTGGTAAGTGGTGTTGTAAAGGGAGGGGATGTATCGAGGGGTCCTGGGTTCGAGTCTTGCTCACCCGGGTCCCTTGTCTTCCCTTCTCTTTTTATTTTTGCAACACTCTAGGGTAGAAACTGTAAAAAACGAAACTAAAGGGGTAGGCGGGCAAACTTTAGGAAAATTACACTATAGTTAAAACGGGTGACCTTGCACTTTGGAGAAAGTACCAAACAAACCTCGCGACATGGCTTATTTTTCTAGCTTATTAAAAAGTGATTTTTAGCCAAAACTTAAAACTAAAAAGTTGATGAGCTTATCTCTCAATTTATTTTAAAGGCAAACTTGAACTTTTATTACATAATAAGCTACAAAATAAGCATTTTGGTTTCTGTCACAGAAACTTAAGCTTTAAGAGCTTATTTAGTTTTTGGCTTATTGAACATTTAAGCTATAACTTGAAACTAACAAACTAAAGGGGAGGCCTAACCTATCCTAGATAAGTACTAAGTTCTAAAAAGCATAAACTAAATAAGCTTAAAAGGGGCTTATATGACAGGAAGCTAAATTAAGCTTAAAAGGACTAAAGGGCTTAACTCTTGGGCTGTCAACACTTACATAAGCTAAGTAAATAAGGAAGTAAGCTCACACAGCCTAACACACTAACCTAGTTAGCTATTAAGATCACAAATAAGCTCATGATATAAGCTTAATAAGCCAAGAGGTGACTTAAAACCCCACAACAGTACTAACTAAGGAGTTAGTACTGTTAGTGTAAATGTGGGCTTTTAAAAACCTCAATAAGCAAAGAAAAAAAAGAAATAAGCTATCTAAGGCCATAACACACCTAATAAGCACCTAGGGACTCAAAGACATTAATTAATAAGCTCCTACATAAGCTGGAAAGAAAATCAAGCAATTCTACATTATGCAAAGCAACAACAGAGTAAAAAAAACAGTTAACATCCTTACTTTAACCTATGATTAAGCTAGACTATTAAGCTAATAAAGGTAATTAAGCTCTAAATCTTAAAAGGACTACCTATAAGCTACACAAATAAGCTAAATAGTACTAGGGCTTAATGTAGAAAAGACTAGAAAATGGGGGATGAAATTGGTGTTTAGCACCAGGGGAACTGCCAAACAGCCCTTAGGGGCTTTTTTGGCTTAACCAAATAATCTCTTGTGAGCTCAAAATAGAAAACAAAGGTTAAACAGATTAAGATGGGAAACAAGAGAGCTTATTTTCAAAAAATGGGCTTTTAAAACTATTAAAAACATGCTGATAATTGGGGGTTAAAATGGGACTTTTTCACTAAAACAAGATGACAGATTTGGCTTTTTAAGTCATAACCATATGGACAGGACTAAAGCTTCAATTCAAACTAGATTTCACTTTAAATAGATTGATTTAGAAGGACTTATAAGCTTAAGCTCACAGCTTAAGCTTATGAACACTTGAATAAAAAAATGTGACAGATTCAAAAAATGAAACAAAAAGTACTGATTAGGGCTTAAACTTTGTGCTAATTTTATCCAAACTGAATCAATACACCCAACCAAAAGTGGTTGAGTGTATGCAACCCATGACCAAGCCCTTTTGACCCATTTTGACTCGAATTCCAAACACCCCCTTATTTTCTGAAAATAATGATTAACTGTTTTAAATAAAAAAAAACTTAACTTAACTGCTTATGAGTTAATTTTAACCATTTCAACATATGTTTAACAAGAATTAACAAGGTTGAAAAGCTAAATTCGAACCTTCAACTTTCAATAGTAATGCAAGAATTTCAAAAGTAAATTTGCAAATTTTTCATTAACAATAAGAGATTACAAAAAAAACTGAATGCTTAAAGTACAATTTTAATTAAAAGTTCATAAAAGAAAGCTAGTAAAAAAAAAGGTGTTTTCTTCGGGTGTGTTTTCTTGCTTATATAGAAGTCTCTGGCCTTCATAGCTTCTCAACTTGTGTTTCTTGTGTGTGTACAACCTCAGCAACAATTCCCAGCCTTTGATTAGGTTTTGTGTTTGTTTATATACTCATTTTCTCGGCCATGGATGGTTTCTTAGGTTGAGGGGGATTGCCCAACGTGGCAGTTAAAAAGGCTGTGGGAGTAGGGATTATAGGGTTAGAACTGGATTTAGGAGGGGTTGAGGGTACAAGGGTTAGTGGCTACAAGAGATGGTGGGGAGGTTCAAAGGTGGTGGCGGGAAAGGTTTGGGAAGAGAAACCGGGATTGGTTTATAACATATTGAATGTTGAATTGCCCCAATCACTCTCAAACCCCCCAACTTTCCCCTTACTTGACACTCTTTTTAATTCTTTATATTTTTCTAGTTATAAAGCAAGTTTAAGTATTGGCAAACGAACGGGCCCGTGTGTTATTTAAACAAATTATAAAAGGTTTTGAACATGGCAGTTTCAGCCCTTGGTGGATTTTTAAGGGAAATTAAGTATGGTAACATTGCAAATCATCCATCTCTTTGTTTAAAAACCCTTTTCTTTTATAAAACACATTTTGTAAAATGACAGTTTAAGTCCTAAAGGTTTATAAAAAAATGTTTTTTTTGGGCTAGGGTTGTTATTGGGCTTGTTAAGTCCAGTAAGGTTCATGAAGGTGGTTTTTGTGTGTATAATAGCTGAGATTGGCTGCACATGGGCTAGGAATCGGGCCTTCAAAGTCTTCACAGTCCTCTGTTAAATTGCAGCACGAATGGGCTGTTTGTCATTTGATTGAGGGCCCCTTTTGGTCTTCACAGTCTCAATAATATAACTAGTGGGCTTTCCCAGGCCCCATCATATGGGTTGAGATCGCATCCTTTAGTATTCTTCAATTACGCTCCGTTTTGACTGTTAATTTGTTGAGTTGACTTTTGACTTTGAACTTTTCTATGAGTCTTTGGGCTTTGATTTGGCTTTGTTCCTTCAATAGCTTTTCCATTCCCGTGCCTGGTTGTGTCATTTTTTTTTATTTTTCTATGTCTTTTGGTGTGAATCCTTTTCCTTGCACAACACAAGTGTAAAACAAACATATCATTGGGCATTTCTCTCTGTCTGATATTTGGTCATTTAAGTCCGTTATTAATGGAAAAGTATGTGTATTTAAGCACAAAATAATAAAAGAATGGGTGAAAGCGGATACAAAATCCCCCATACTACGACATTGCCGTGTCCTCACGCAATGCTATGAAGTAAGCATTTACGAAAACTAAGACTCTTGACCCCCTCCGACTAATAACTTTGAAAAGTAGCAAAGTGTTTGTCAAAGGAAAGAATCAATAGCTTCGACAAATCCCGATTAACACCATTATTTTGTATGTACATTGACTACTCTAATTTTTTTTGGATTTTTTTTTTCATTTTTTGAATGGTTTGTCTTTCTTATTTAACTCACAATGGGATCATAGAGTGAGAAACGTCCATAGAGTGATCTACGGATGTCCTTACGGAAAATTTCATCGTCCCCGATTTTTCACTAGTCTTAAGCCAAGCAATTAAACGAGATCATTGTCGATATAAGTTTAGGTGTAAAGCCCTCATACTTATGACTTGTGACTTGTTTGAACTCCCACATGGTTAAATGATTACCGTGTGTGTGCTCGATTTAACTCAACCATAGATCAACTTAATTCACATAGTCACAAATGAATCGTGAAAAAAAAAAAAACCCTTCAAAGCAACATTTATTAAGACTTTGCAACTTTATTTTATAGAACTTCAAAATTATTATTATTATTATTATTATTATTATTATTATTATTTTATTTATTTTTTTTTTTTTTTTTTTTTTTTAACAAGATTCTTAAAGCTAGGAATGACTTGCTTTAGTTTGAACACTCTACCTAGGCCTCTCTCCTATAGGAGATCACACCCAACTTCCGTTGATCATAGTTTAAAAACCCCACCCCGTTGCTTAGCGTAGTTGGGAAATCACATCACACCTACTTCCTAAATGGCTAAGGATTTAGTGTCTATAGTTGAACCCTCACCTAGACCTTTCTTCCAAGTGAGATATCACGACACACCAATGTCCCTAGAAGCAAAGATGTCTTTAGTTTGAACCCCCACCCATCGTGTTTAGCGGAGTGGGAATCAACGACACACTATTACTTTCTCCATATAACAAATGTATGCTAAATGGCAATTAAATACTTTTCAAAACTTTTGCTTTAAAGAATCAAGTCAACAAATTTGAACTTTTTTTCTAAAACATCGTTTGGACTAGCTGAATTAAAATCGAACAGTAGGAACGTATGATTAAGGCGGATTTAGAAGCTTATGGAGAAAAAGAACACAAGGTTATACAAATAAGTTTTTAGTACGAATCTTTGCTGACACTAAACTTATATTTAAACTCATCAATTCTCGTTCTTCACTTAAAGAATTGCAAAGCAATAGAATTCGTGAAAGCTTTGCCTAAAAAAACTAGCTAGGGCTCAACACGCCCGATACGAGTCCAAAATTTATTCTTACTCTACCAAAAAGATACAAAAAAAAAAAATTTCATTTTTTTTTTTTTTTTTGGTATTTTTGCAAAAAATTTGGTGTAAAAACGGGATTACGTGATAACAACGACTGCAGGCAAAAATCAAATCGAAGATTCCCCCCCCATACTAGAACTAAACATCGTCCTCGATGTTTCAAAGGGGTTTCTACGTAAATCTAAGGCCGTTTATGAAGTGTGCCAAAAGATAAAACGTTAGTCGATAAGATTTGGATACTGAATTCCCAAAAAATGAAGCTGAGGATGTGAAGCTCGAGTGGAATACTGTAAGTACGAGAGTCTTCACAATCCGGGAATACCTGGACAAATAAACACAAGCACAGGAATGGCAGAAGCAAATCTCATCACAACAACACACTAGAATCACAAAGAACACAAGACTTATTTGTTACTACTACTAAGGGCTTAGGATAGAGCAAGTCTAATTGTCCCCTCCCACGGTGACGGATCCTCTTGTTTTGTAACCAGTCACAAGAGCCGAGCCGACCCCGAATTCATTGGTCCATGGGGAAGCAAGTGGAAGGTAAAATCATCATCGGACTTTCATTCAAGAGGTTTGGAAAAACATTGAATTTCATGAAAGTTCCACTCCGATGAGATACATCCGGCATAAAAGAATGATAATTTGAGATGCCGGGATCAAAAATGATGTCTTCATTCCCACAGGAGAGAAGATATGGTGGAGCAACTGGATACGTGAGAAATGGAAGAAAAATCCATACAATATAAGCGAAGAGAGGTTCACTTAAAAGTATGAAATCCGTATCCAGGGTGGGATGGGTGGGTAAAAACATAAGGCACGGAACTCTTGGTTCCTTGATTGGGGAAAATATCATTCACCACATCCATAGTAAGATTGCCCCTACGGAGCTCAATCTTAAATCAGAAACGATCATACTACCGTGGAGATAGATGTGAGCAGTCATCGGCGAACTCTCTCATGATAAAGTTCACTCCTAACGGCAAGAGGAAAACGATCATATAGAAAGATCAAAGATAAAAGCGAATCATATTGTGAAAAATCAACATGAGTTTAGTGGGTATTGCCACTACTCTTCTCTTTATAAAATAACGTATATCAATGTAGAAAGCTATATAAACAGGAAGAGATAACTCATAAAGTTAGTAGTGGGGACATCCACTACAAATCTCTTCTAGATTAAAGCGTTTAACAAAGAAGCGTTTCAGATTCTGGAATAGAAATATCAAAGGTGTTGGACTCCTCCAAGAAAAGTATTAAGAAATGAGGGAGTAAGACATTGATCACAACTTGGAAGATGAGAGGGGATTATCTCTTAATGCAATCGATCTAAGGCAATAAGAAAGATTTGACATTCAACAATTTTTCACGATGGATATCACTTTGATTTGTTAAAATAATGACAACAGCAATCCTTCCAAATTCCGGGTCAACAATCTACACCTTAAGCCGACGATCTCATCATCGGAGGTTAGGCTTGACAATAATCGTTTTCTCATAAGAATCGTCATCACTTGAAGAATTATCATCCGTCAGAATTGATCAACAATCTTCATAATGATTCATTGAGAGCATAAGAGGGGTAGGATATTTTACAAAGAGCCACATCACACGATACTGTCGGGAATAACCCTCAGGGCTCACTGGATTGGGACAATGTCCTCAACGAACTAGATACTTATGAATATCGTCGTCCGATTCCATTTCCGGAATAGGTCAAATGCTCCGTAAACACCCCCATCACTTAAAGTTATACGGTTCCTTGATTGGTAAACGGGGTGTGTTTTGCAATGGTATAGTCTTCGTCATCATCGTACAAACGAGAATCTTCCAAGATCGGATCTCATAGCCTCTTTTCTCCCAGCGATTCGCTTTTCTTCTTCCTTCTTTTGTTATGAGCTTGATCAACCATTTCACGAAAGGTTAAGGTTTGCCATTTGTTCCATAGCTATTTTTGAGAATTGAAAGGTCATTTTGAGAACTGACGATTTGAATGATTGACGGTATAATTGCGGGTTGAACTGGTCAGAACCAAAGAAATTTGAATCATTAGCAAAAATTTTTGCTCAAGATAATAGTCCTTCATTCATTGTTTGAACATTGAAGGTTTCAATGAGGACACCCGCAATTTTTCACAACAAAGATATTGTTTGTGTGAAAACTCGGGTTTGAGGTTTGTGGAGAAATATTCAAAGTTTTGATTGAAACACAGTCCTGGTTGTAGACAGACTGGACAAGTGGTGGACAGATCGTAACAGTAATGAGAATCGTTCCCACAAATACTCATGAGAGTATGTTAACTATTGTGGTTGTGGAGTAATGTTTGGCAACACTGAGAATCGTTAGAAAAAGTACGGAGTTGAAACATTTATTTGTGTTCCAATTCCAACTATACAATAAAAACAAACTCCATTGTATTCATTATGCAAACCACATCTTTGGCATGTGCCAAGAATACATTGTTTTGCAAAAACATTGCAAGTTTGTAGGGCTCATCAATGGTTTCGATCTTTGCATGGTTCTCGGAATAGAGATAATCGGAACTTTTGGAGGTCAATTAATAACCGAATGAGCACCTTTTTTCCCACAAGACTTAACATGTGCAATTGTTGACAAAAAGATTCATCTAATGAGAATCACACACCGCACTCGTGACAACAATGTTCAATGATGTAGAAGGACTTGGAGAAAGGAATATATCACCGGGTTCCTTAGTTAACAACGATTTGGTCTCCTCGATGAGCATTAACAGACGTTGGTAATGTCGTCGATGACTCGGAAGTGTGCTGGAAGTCTTTGAAAAATTCATTTTACCACACATTTTGATATAGCAAACCTTCCATAAATTCCTTTCATAAAAGAGCACAATCCTTTGACAATACGGGACCAATCAACTGGGTTTTCCACACCTTGCACACCTTGCACAATTTCGAGGGGGTTTAGAGAACAAAGAATCTTTTCTCTTCAGGGACTCCCTTTCGAACATCCACAGTATTGCGAAGTGTACAAACCCCACAAGACGAGCTATACTTAAAATTGTCGTAAATTAGATTCAAAACGATAATCGAATGACGTCATAAAATTAAACATAAAGATAGATAAAGAAAAGAATTAATGAATACAAGAAAAGAAGATTATTTTTGGGTATTCCATTTATATTCACAATTTTATTTTAACGGACAAATGATATGACAACTTAAACCTGATAACCAACTTAGACTTCACGGTAGCTCTCAAAAAGTAAACTCACACAGGTGAGGGCGAGGAGTATAATACGCGCAGCTTATTTCTCCTTTCGAGGTCGATAGTTTTCCTATGGGAACTACCCTCCTAACCCACTTTATAGTTTGTTTAACTTTCAAAGGTGAGCCGTACCTCGCAAGAGACACAAAAGGCAAGTTTAAAATCTTTGTCGAGTTGGAACCAACAAGTTCACACGAACCTTAATAGATAATACCTCAGATGAGAGATTAAATTTTGGTGTTTTAATACCAATTTGGTGAATTTCGCTTTTTTTTTTTTTTTTTTATTATTTTTTTTTTATTATTTTTTTTTTTGGACAAAGTTTTTATATTTTTCATTTTCTTTTTATTTTTTATATTTTTGATTTTTTTTTTTTTCTTTTTTGGATTTTTAAATGATAATTATACTAAAAAGAAATGAAAAATATTTTTGTACTTTTTTTTTTATGTTTTTATAATAAAAGGAAATATTTACAATTTCAAAAACAATTGGTCAAACGTAACGATAAACGTTTGCACAGCCTCCCCGGCAACGGCGCCAAAAATTGATCGTGCCGGATTCACACCGTAAATATATATAAAATATAATAAAATATAAAATATATATAGAAGTGTAAAAACCCGACAATCAATGATAACCCGAGAAGTAGTATAAGCTTTCCCGGTCGTAAATTCCCCAACGTGGCTGAATGGTAAACGATACGGGATCGAGATTTGAGTTTGAATGAAGAATTGGTTGGGGAATTTTGAAAAAGTCAAATTAAACAATAACAGACTACAACGATTAAGAAAACCTAGAATTACGAAATAAAACTAGAAAACAAGGCCCGAATCCCTGACAAAAGGGAAAAACCCTAAAATCTTTAAAAATAAGCCTACGAAAAAGTTTCACTACATAAACTACTCCATGGACCAAAGATAACGAGAAATGAAAAAGACTAGACCGAAAACGGAGTTCGTTTGACCCAAAAACGAGTCAAAACAAAATCTCGTACCCGGACCCGTTCTTTAAACGATGAAAAGTTATAAAAATGACCCTACGAAAATTTTTATATTTTTCCTACAAACTAGATGACAAAAGAAAATTTTCCTAAAAAAAGAAAGCAAAATAAGTTTTTTGATAATTTTGTTTTATTATGAATTAAATAAACTTTTATCTAAATTAAATTATAAAAAATATTAAACGTTTATTAAAAATTCTGAAAAATTTACAAAAATTACTTTACCATATTAAGTTCCTACGAAAATTAAGAAACAAAAATAAGCTCGACAAATAAGCCCGAAAATAAGCTTATTCAGCTTATAGGCTTATTAGCCAAAAATGTACATAAATAATAAGGAGCCCATAAGTCTTTTAACGAAAAGACCCCAAGGTCGCAGTGGTAAAGTGTGTTGTAAAGGGAGGGATGTATCGAGGATCCCGGTTTCGAGTCTTGCTCCCCCTCCCTGTCTTCTCCCCATTCCTTTTTTTTTTTTTCTTGGTAAAACTCATACGTTAGAATTTGTACAAAAGTAAAGTGAAAGGTAGGCGGACGAACTATGGGAAATTTACACTATAGTGCAAACGAATAACCTCGATCTATGGCTAAAAGTACAACAAAAAACACACCTCACGACAAATGACTTATTTTTGGCTTATTAAAAAGTGCTTTTCAGACAAAACTCAAAACTACAAACTTATAGATGAGCTTATCCTCTACAACTTTAATAAAGGCAACTTGAACTTTTATCTACTTAATAAGCTACAAAATAAGCATTTTGGTTTCTGTCACAGAAACTTAAGCTTTAAGAGCTTATTTAGTTTTGGCTTATTGAACATTACAAAGCTCACTTGAAACTAAAGCAACTGAAGGGAGCAAACCTATCCTAGAAAAGTACTAAGTTCTTAAAAAGCATAAACTAAATAAGTCGTTTAAATGGGCTATATGAACTAGGGATGATGGCTAAATTAACTTTAAAAGGACTAAAGGGCTTTAACTCTTGGGCTGTTAAACACATACAAAAGCAAGAAAATAAGGAAGTAATGCTCACACACACCTACCCACTAAACCTAGTTTTAGGCTATTTCATTGATCACAAAGTAAGCTCAATATATATGCTAATAAGCCAAGAGGTGACTTAAAACCCCACAACAGTACTAACTAAGGAGTTAGTACTGTTAGTGTAAATGTGGGCTTTTAAAAACCTCAATAAGCAAAGAAAAAAAAGAAATAAGCTATCTAAGGCCATAACACACCTAATAAGCACCTAGGGACTCAAAGACATTATTTTAATAAGCTCCTACATAAGCTGGAAAAGAAAAATCAAGCAATTTCTACATTATGCAAACAACAACAGGCACGGGACTATTTTGACTTAAAATTAAGCTATATAGAAAACTTCTTAAAGGATGGAAATATAAAGGGGCTTATCACTGAGCTTATTAGGTCTTTTTAGAAAAAACCAATAACGAAGGCTAGAGTTAACTAAAAGGCTATGTCAAAGGGCTTAAAGTTGGTCCCCTTTAGCACGCAGGGCAAATGCACTGAATCAAAGTAATGCTTAAATTTGACAGCTTCAAATAAGCTGTCTAAATAAGCATCAAAATTAAAAGAGACGCTAAGACAGATTTAAAGATGGCTTAAAATGACTTATGCTCAACGATCTAACAGGGTCTGAAAACAAAGAAAAGCTGCTGATTTCAGAGATGGAAAAGAAGGCTTTTTATTTTGAAAATGACCCATTCATGCTTGGCATGTTTTTGACGCTTACAAGGTCAAACGACTAAAGGACCTTTGGGCAAACTAATTTAAACACTTCAAATGACAACAATATGAACCCGTACTCAGGATCACATGGCGTAACAAATATGCCATTCCAGAGTAATCTCCTTTTAAAAAAACCTAACAGTTTCAATCAACCAATGCCTTGTAAAAACCTTGGAAAACAGATTTTTAACTAAAATACTTTAGCAAAACTGACTTATAATTAAGCTCAAACACCTAAGATAAAGTAACTTAAATGACCCCAACCTTTCATTAATAGCCATTTTCACGACCGTTATAAAGCCCTTAAACCAAACACCCCCTTATTTTCTGGAATAATATTGAATAACTGTTTTAATTAACTAAAAAAAACTTAACTTAACTGCTTAGATTTGAAATTTTTAAACCATTCCAACCATATGTTCTAACAAGAATTAACAGGTTGAAAAGCTAAATTCAGAACCTGTCAACTTTCATAGTAAAGCACGAATTTCAAAAGTAAATTTAGCAAATTTCATTAACCACTAAGAGATTACAAAAAAAACTGAATGCTTAAAGTACAATTTTAATTAAAAGTTCATAAAAGAAAGCTAAAAAAAAAAGGTGTCTTCTTCGGTTGTGTTTTCTTGCTTATATAGAAGTCTCTGGCCTTCATAGCTTCTCAACTTGTGTTTCTTGTGTGTGTACAACCTCAGCAACAATTCCCAGCCTTTGATTAGGTTTTGTGTTTGTTCATACTCATTTTCGGCCATGGATTTTTCTTGGGTTGAGGGGGATTGCCAACGTGGCAGTTTAAAAGGCTAGTGGGAGTGGGTTTAAGGTTAGGACTGGATTTAGGAGGGGTTGGGTAAAAGATTGGGTGGTAACATGTGATATTGAAGGTTTTGAGGAGGTTGGCGGGAAGGGTTGAGAGGGGAGAGCGGTAACAGGTTTGAAAGTTTGAATTGCCCAAAAAGAAACCCCCAACTTTTATTCACTTGTCACTCTTTTTATCTTTCCCTTACCTTTGTCTCGCTTTTTATTTCTTTATTTTTTAGTTATAAGCAAGTTTAAGTATTGGCAACCTCAACGGCCTTGTGGGTTTATTGAATCAAAGTATAAAAGGTTTTTGAACATGGCAGTTTCAAGCCCTGGTGTTTTTAAGGGAAATTAGTTTGTGAAAAATTGCAAAAACTGTCCCTCTCTTTGTTTAAACCTTTTCTTTTAAATAAAAACACATTTTTTTAAAATTACAGTAGTTTAATTTAAGCCTTAAGGTTTATAAAAAAATGTTTTTGGGCCAGGGTTTGTGTATTGGGCTTGGGATTGTGTATTGGGCCCAATTGGGTTTGGGTTTTGTATTGGGCCCAATTGGGTTTATTTGGGCCCAATAAGGTTTGTGGGCTTTGTGTGTTTAATGGCTTGAGATTGGCGCGCCAACCCAAGGGCTCAGGAGGCTCGGGCCTTCAAAGGTCTTCCCAGTCTCTGTTACTTGCACACTAATGGGCTGTTGTCATGCTATTGAGGGGCTAAACCTAACTTAAATTTTTCTTTTTAAATGGACCCTATTTGACTAAAAAGTAAGTTTAAAGAAAACTAGAACAAAAACGGAGTTGAAATGAGCGTTAAAACACGAAAAACGAGAACGGGAACGAATCCCGTTCTTTAAAAATCGAAAATTTGCAATTTAGACCCTACGAAAGCAAAACTAATTTTCCTATGAACTTTATGACAAAAGAAAATTTTCTAAAAAGATTTATATTTTTTTGATTATTTTTCTATTTTTTATGATTTTTAAAACTTTTTAATGAAAATAAATGTTTAAAAATACTAAACGAACTATAAAAATTCTAGAAAAATTAAAAAAATTAGCTTATACTAAATGAAACCTAGGAAAAATAAACTTATAAACACAGCTTATCAAATAAGCCACGAAATAAGCTGAAACAGCTTAATAGGCTTATAAGGACTAAAAGTGTATAAAGATTAAATGTTGCAAGTGTATAACGAAAAAGACCCAAGGGCGCAGTGGTAGTGTGTGTGTGTTATAAAGGTTGAGAGTGTTGAGGTCGGGGGTTTGAGTCTTGCTCACCCCCGACTTCCACTTTCCCTTTTTTTTCAAAAACTCAAACTAAACTTTTTGGTTTTTTTTTACTTAAACTAATTAAGCCTAAAAGTTACAATAAGCTATCCTAATGAAAAGCTAAGCAACTAACAAGCTAATTTTAACCTAATGAGCTTATTATGAAAGAAATGAGCACAAAAACACAAGCCATAAGCTGAAAAAGCACAATAAGCACTTATGCACACCCTACAACTAAACAGACCTTAAACTCACTTTTGAGCTTAATTTTGAGCAACCAAACAAGCACCTTAGTAACTACAACTTGATTTTTCTGAAAGAATAGCTTAAATGCTATAAGAAAATGCTTTTTGGAAGAATTTTGAAACTTAAGAGCTTATTGAAAAAGGTTTGTGAAAACAGACAATTTAAACAGAAAGTGGGCTTTTGAAAATTAAAAAGCTAGGTCTCACTATTTTGCTTGCACACAGCTCAAATTAAGCTTATTTTCAAAACCAAAAACTATTCTAGAAAGCTTATAATATCTAGAAGCTAAAAATGACAAGCTATTTTAACTGAAAACACTGAAAGCTTATTGAAATTAAAGATCTAAGGGGCAAATTTAGGAACTTACTCTAAAGGCTTAAAAATCAATTAAGCTAGAAAGCACAATAAGCTACTTTAGAAGCTAAGCTTTTGAAAACTTATTAAACCACTTATAAACTATGAATCTAAATAATAAAAACAAATACCACAAGCTTAAATCTAACAATGAGAATCAAAATCTAATAGCTACTGTTTTTGGCTTTCTAGGAATTTTAGTGAAATTTTAAAGCTAATGTACCTTAGAGAATAAGCCAGAAATTTAAAAACAAGTTTTAATCTAACTTAATCTATATGTTAACTATTACCCTACTGAATTTTAACAAATAAAACTAACTAAAGCTAGCTTATTATCTAACCATAAGGTCTGCAGTTTAAGACTGCAGACTCCTATCTGATGCAATTGACAAAGAGACTACAACTAAAATGCAGGTGACCTTAGTGGTCAAACCTGCAATGAACACTCTTAATAAGTGTGTTTGAACACTTAACAAGCAAAAACAAAGCTTGAGGAAGCTTAGATCCAAAATCCTATACTAGCCTTTTTAAAAATAAACTCCCCTGGTACAAGATAGAACAAATTGAGCTAAAACTTACTTACTTTTAAATAATAAACTATGAAATCACCTTAACTACTGATTTTAACCTATATAGAAACTAAATCATAAACTTTCTCAAACTATACTTGACTTTTGAAGGTCAAACTACACTAAACCAAACACTCCTTTAAGAACATTTTGATTCATTTAAACTTAAGAAAATAAAATCTAGTGATTAAAACTTAGATACCAGATATAGAACAGCTTATAATACCCAAAATAAACGTGTAACAGTAAACAAATAAGCTAGAATCAAAGATCTTAAAGCTATGCTAATATTTTTAGTTTTTTTATGATTATATGACATATTAAAGTGAAAACTAAAATCTACACTAATTTAAGCTAAGACAGGTGATATAATAAGTCCACTAAGCATAATTAGACAATATCTAACACAAATAAGCTAATGAATAAGCAGAATAAGCAAATGATAAGCAACTAAGCATATTTAAGCTAGAATATTAAAATAGAAAAGGAAATAGGGAACTAACCAAAACCTTAGCTAAACAAAGGTATTAATAAGCTCAAATGAGCATTTCAACAGCTCTAGCTTATCTTTTGGATAAGCTAGTTAAGTCCTTGGAAGCTCTTCCATTTTAAGCTTCCCTTCCAATTGTCCAAAGTCCATTTAGCAAAGGTACTTATTTGATTTTAAGGTTTAATTAGATTAGATGATTGATTTAGCTCAAACCTAAGCTTAGAGACTTAGATAAGCTTGTTTGAGCTTATGAGTAGCTTAAGAGCTTATGTAACAGTAACAAATTTTATTTGGGAGAAATAAGAGCTTATGAAAGATTATTTTAAGGTAAAACTCAATTTTATTCACGAAAAACTTGATTACAATACTCTTTAAAAGGGAAATTACAAACGTTTTCTTATGGAAAATTACATTTAAATTGAAAATTATGTAAGCTAGAAACTAAAAGCTAAAGCTAAGCTAGAAAAAAGGGTATTCGTGTGTGTGAGAGTGAAGGGCTATTTATAGCCTGTTGCTGAAGCTTCTAGGTGCAGGTTTGTTACACGCTCTCTCCAATCTTGGCCTTTCATTCCCTCTAATCATTGGATACTCTCTATCCACTGTTAGATCACAAGTGTAAGCACACAAATTGCCAACGTGGCAATCCGTGATGTGGCACTTGTGTGCTTGTTTTGTGAGTGAATTAGAGCAAATTATCCATTCCCTTGTGCTTTCTTCACTATCCACGTGTGTCCCTCTTGTGGGTATTGGCCAATCAAAACTCATGAATGACGTTTGTTGCTGCCAAAGTGTACTATATTACTAGAATTGAGCTTCCACGTCATTAATTTGCATTTGCCCTCTCTTTTTGACCCATGGTAATTTGGGGAAGGAGATGAACAGTAAAAACTGTTTCTCCTGTCCTTTTTAACTTATAAGAGGGTGCGTTTGATTTGTGTTGACTCGGGGTAAAAAGTCTGTTTGAATTTTTGGGTTTGGGTCGGGTGTTGGTTAAAAAAGAAATGGGCTCGGGCTTTGGTTGTGTTATAAGAAATTAACGGGTGTTAACTCTAAGAGTTAACACCGTTAGGTTTTTAGGGATTATTTTTGTAACTTTGGAATTAATGAGGGACTGACTTGGAAATATTTGGAGTTTTTTCTTTTTGTGGTTTGACTTAAGTTGACCAAAGGTTGACTTGAGTTGACCATTCTTGACTTTTGATAGCTTTCTCCTGGCTCTTTGCGTGCTCTTCCGTTCCTCGTTTTGTCCCTTGTTTGTCCGGCTTTGCCATACCCCGTTTCTCTAGATGATGCCTTTTGCAATTTTCACAACTCTTACACATATCAGAAAATCCACACCTACACAATCAGAAAGACAAAACAAGCAATATTCAAGCATTTAAAGCATAATTTTGTCTTTTTAGGGCCATTTTTGATACAAAACGGATATGTGTTTTCACACATATCAAGTACTTGAAGGTAACCTACTGAGTGGCTATTCACTCAGTGACCTTGGAATGATTAAGCATATCTAACACTTAGGATAATTTGTATTCAAATCCAAGTAAAAGATCATTGGGCACTAAATTGGCCCAACATACTTCTTATGCAAATGCCTTCACAAGAAATTACTTACAATCGCATAAAATGCATAAGAAATTGCGTCAACTATTAAAATAGTTGGTGAGTACACATATTTATAATAAAAAGGAAAACCTTTTTAAAAGATAGTCTACAAGTCAAAAAAATTCATTAGTGCATCTTGTTACGAGTCCCGCCCATACAAGACTCGTAACATCTGAGTTTACAAATAAATATTTCAATAGTCAAAATATACTTGGTTGTAGTTATAAGTATTTAAATAAATTGTATATTAGTGTTATGCAACCTAAAAGCCCAAAATAAATAATGTGCATTCCGTAACATAGGGGAAAAAGAGGTTGGCCGACCTCTAATACCGTTATCGATAATACCTACTTATAATGACTACAAGCATACGACTAGGTGTACCTTGCAAATGTAACATGACATGGTTTATGTCACACCCCATCTAAGGTAGAAACACATAATGTAACAGACAAGATCATCATAACATATTGTTATAAGTAAATAAGAATTCACTAAATGAAAATCCAACATAAATATGTCATGACGACTCCCGACACAAGTGGAGACTTGTATCGTAGATACTCAATACCACGACAGACATAGTCATATACTTATAAAATCCCTCAACTCGAGATAAGCATGCAATGAAAACAACTATTCAACGATCTCATAAAACATTAAGAATGCAATTTTCCCAAGGACAATGACCTAAAAAGGGCTTTAACTTAAGTCTCACTAGGCAAGGCAGGAAGCACTATCCTCCTTAAGCATCCTTATATTCTCACCTAAAAATGGATACTCAAAAATGTCAACTTAAAGTTTGTGAGCTCATAGGTTTAAGTAATAAACCCATTTGCTTTGCATATAATACAAGTAGGACAATAGTGAGTAAGATATGCATATACAAGCACTTGATGAAACCACATAGTCGCAATAACAAAACCTCATGATTGCAAGCACACATAACCTGACCGGAATATATTCTCCATTGGATAAGAAACACATAAAGACACAAGGGGGGGGGGTGTAAACATAAATAGTACTATCAATACATCATTCGGCTCCAAACTGGATTTAAACATTTGTGCATAAATAAACCACACAGATTGAAACCACACAGTAAGGCAAATATTAAAATCAACACGCACATCTTGTCCAAAATATGAAAACATTGTACACAGTATAAAAACATTTAAAATATCATTTTAGTATCATTTTTCCCCAAGGTAAACATAATTAAAAAGGGTTACAAAACTCACTTCAATCATGTTACAACATGAATAATATGCAAGTTCAACGAACAACGAATCCTAACCGCGACCTAAATAATTAAGACACCTTACGTAAAATACGATGCGTTCTATATGCATATGAGTTTTATAAAATTTTATCACCCATATATACTTGTAGTGAAGTTTTATGAAGTTTTCACATGTGAAAAACTCTTAGAAACAACAATTATACCTTTTACACTAAGGAAGAAAATTATGTGCGTTGTCCAAAAAATACCCGACTTTAAACGACCATAACTCACTCGTTTCTTAATGTATGGCTTCAAAATGAGTGCTCACATTTAGGTTTATGTCTTACCTTTCTAAATTGTATAGCCTCTCTAGCAGGTTCAAAGTTTAAGACACTCAAATTATGGTTACAAGATTCAAAGTTAGAACCTATAGCTAAATGACAACCAGTTATGCAATGATTGTTCAAAAATGCTAAAAAAAATTAATCTATAAATTTCTATAGAAACCTTCCTAAGACCTTATATTACAATGTTGTGAAAATATATTTGCCAAAATGGTTCTTTAGTGTGGTTAAAACAAGCTCACAAGTTGACTTATTTTTTGGACATATCTAGGTTTCTTACAAGTAATGTTTAAGCAACTTTCAACACTAAAAATCTAAAAGGGTGATATGAAATGATGCTTAATGAGTAAAATATATGTAAAATTAGTTATATGATATGATTACAAGGATTGGTGGTGATTAGGGGATCAACGAGTGCACCCGAGGAACCAAAATATGCTAGAAAACACTAATTTTTTATTACCAATCCCAGTTCATGCAAAACCATTAAACCCAAACTTGAAAATCCTTGCTTTTTTACTCTTGTTGCTGTCGAATATAGGAGAGAAAATAGGGAGGAAATTTTTTGTTTTGAATGTGTAATTGTGAACGTGAATGAACTAGTACATAGTTTCTTACATAAGGTACTTCAAGAATGGTCAAGGGGGGTTTTCTTCCTCACATGTTCTTGCAAGGTCTAAAAGGGAATGGAGTCATGTAAGGCTTTTCTTGAGTCGGGGAAAGGGTAGAAGACAAGGGCGTGCTTGCCAAGATTACTTATTATTTGTGCTAAGCATGAATATGGCAATGGTGGTTTACTAAGAAAAAAATATGTGTTGGTTTATCTACTTAAGGGGGCTGATTTTCTAGAGGATAAAAGGGGAAGGAATTTTTTTTTTAATGTGTGTAATGCTAGTTGAAATAATAACTCAAAGATGGTGAATGTATTGAGTATGTTGTGCATGCATGCATGAAAATATAATGCTACCTTGAAAGATTTAAGAAAAAATTGTAAAACTGAATGCATATGATCAAGGCTGTCAAGATTGCGATCCCACCTGGGATCGTTTTTGTCTTTGCAAGATGGAGATCGTAAGATCAGATCGAGATCGTAAGATCTTACCAATTTATCATGTTCTGGAAGCAACGGATAAACTTGTCAAACTATTTTTATTTCTACTCATCATCAAATATAAATTTATACAATATCCTCTTGAAAATGTCAAAGTACAAATTTAAAATACCAAAGTAAAATTAAAACACAAAAAAGTCAAGTTTCAATTGTCACATGCATGATTTAGCAGAATAAAATTACATAACATGCGTAATAAATGTCTCAAAACAAAGTACTTCACTAGTATCACTAAAATTAAGCTATCTGAATTAAAACTTAAAGGTTAATAGTTAAAACTATGTAAATGTAAAAGAAAAAATAACAATTACCTGTAAGAAATTTTTTGTTTAAGGTAACTAGAACATGAGAAGAAGAACCCTAATTTATTTCATGTAATTTCAATTTGGGGAAAGTAGATAATTAGGTTTATTTATTAGAAAATCTAAGAATAAAACGTCAATACTTGTTACTGATATCAACGGACTCGTATTGTTCTTTTTTGGGCCTAAAAAAAGTAATGGGCTAGTAAGTATGTAAGTCAATAAGTTAGTAACTTGGTAATTTGATAAACTCGTATCGACACGCGATCCTACTATCTTACGTGTGAGTTTACGATCCTACTTGCGATCCTACCTCTAATGCGATCCTACACCGATCCTATACAATTTTATCAGGTGGACACGTAAAATTGTACGATCTTACGTGTAAACTCGTGAGTTTAATAATGTACTTGCTTAACATAGACTAAACATAGTTTAGTGACAGAATACGTTCAAAGATGTTTCTTATGATCCAAGATATGTGAATAGGTACCACCACTATTTATTAACTTTATCTGCCAATTGTTTTAGAGTCTTCGGCGTAAAACTCTGCATTCCTAACTTGTTGATCATAAATTCAATTCTTTCTTGGCTAAGAGCTTTAGTGAAGATGTCCGCCAGTTGATAC
>BQNB010125933.1:0-12849 GCA_026074375.1 Tanacetum coccineum
GACGCAGTTTACTTATTGATCTCTCTTTTCAAGTTTAATAACCTATTTTCAGTAATATCTTTGACAAACATGAAGAAAAAAAAAAACAGACTGGCGTATAATTGATTATCACGTTCGTAAACCCTTTCAGTTTGAAACTTAAACAAAGAAGAATTTTATTTCCAGGTAAGGCTTGGCCATGTACTGGAAAATGGTAATGTGAAAACTAAGAAATTAGGGAAACATCATGGCCGCGTTCACAAGCTTGCCATTGAGCCGGGAAGTCCCCACATATTCTACAGTTGCGGTGAGGATGGATTAGTTCAACATGTAAGTTATGTTTAAAACCATATTTTGGGTTTTTTTTGTATAAAATACCAATTTACTTTTGTGTTTGTCATTATATTTTTTTTTTGTACACTTGAGTGAGTGGGTCATTAAAAGATGGCTTCAGTCCTATTTGAGTCATTTTGTAGCCAAAGAATCCCTTAAAAACTGGCTTTTAAAGGTGATAATTTTCAATGGTAATGTTAAATCTATGAGTAAACATTTTGGAATTACATATAATGTTAAGGTTAATATAAAAACATTGAGAAACAGGTTATATAAAATGACCCAAATAGGATATAAAACCATAGCTTAATGACTCAAGTGTAACAATAGGTCTTTGGCCTGGTGGTATCTAGGTGTTCCTCTCCAATGGGATTAGGGATCGAGTCTCACTTTAGACAAAGGTGTAGTTTAGAGGGTGTGTGAGTTTGCCTTTCAAACCAAAAAATAAGTGCAATGCCTAAAACGGGACAAATGCAAAATTACGGTGGTATATTAGTCAAATCCCTTTTAATAACTTTACCATGATTAGGTTGACCAGTATAAAATTTTATTTACGAAGACTTCACTTGGGATAAATTTTGATTATTAGACAGCTTATGTCTTTTGCAGTTTGATTTACGAAGTAATTCATCTACAAAGATTTTCATGTGCTCCTCGTTTGCAGAAAACAACCAACAACGCTCCACCTCAAGCACTTTAAGATTAAATTCCCTAGTAATAGACCCACGGAATCCTAATTATTTCACTATAGGAGGTTCTGATAAGTATGCACGTTTATATGACATTAGAAACATCCAAAAGGACATGGCAGTAAACACATTTTGCCCAAAACATCTAATCGAGAGTCATGATGTTCACATCACTGGTATGGCATACTCAAACACAAGTGAACTTCTCGTCTCTTACAATGATGAACTCATTTATTTATTTCAAAAGAATATGGGGTTGGGGTCCACCCCGATGTCGGTTACAAAAGAATATTTGGGTAATTTGGAAGATCCGCAAAAGTATTATGGCCATAGGAATTCGTTGACTGTTAAAGGTGTCAGCTTCTTTGGGCCAAATAATGAGTATGTTATGAGTGGCTCAGATTGTGGTCATATTTTTATTTGGAAGAAAAAAGATGGCAGGCTTGTTCGTGTAATGGAAGGTGATCGCCGTATAGTGAATCAAGTGGAGCCGCATCCTAATATCCCAGTTCTTGCTTCATCTGGATTGGAGAAGAGTATAAAGCTTTGGGTTCCCATGTCGGATGACATTCTTCCATTGCCTCGTGATTTAGATGAGGTATGAATTAATGATCTTATTTCTTAATCTGTTTTATCTGGCCACCTGTGGCCCAATTAGTCCATGATGGAACAAGTGTATCGGGTAACGGGTCAAAACAGGTTGGGCCTGCAAACCTTTTTGATTAATTTTTTGTATCATATATGTGTAATTGTTATTGCAAGAACTATATTGTTACTATAATAATCTAAACTAATATTCTAGGATCCATCTTAGGAGCTTTTTAGCTTTTAAACACATTTCATTTGACCCGTTTCCATTTTAGTTAAATCTTTTAGCTTAATCTGCTTGACTACTATAGATAGAACATAACCCAAATGAACCCGTTAATATTTTTATGGGTAGATAGAAATACAACTTCTAATGTTGTCGATGCCAAGGGTCCCTAATCGCTTTCATATGGACCAAGTAAACGTATATATTCTGATCATTATCACTCTGTAATACTTAGATTGTAAAAATTTAGTTTATCATAATGCTTATGAAAGGAAAAGAACCATATGAGTAGTATTGCATAGAATTTGTGCAACAAGCACCCAAGTGGCGCTTTAAAAGGGTGGGTGGTGCCCACACCAAATTGCTTAAAGGTCAGCATTCAGGAGGGGTGGCAAGAGCCAAGAGTTGGTTGGGTAACATCCCATAAAGGGGTTTCGGTTGAAACAAGTCATTTTTAGTACCTACTTCGGGTTGGGTTGACCCACTTAACATTTATATTTTTTAAAATTTTAAAATCTTCTGTAAGTATTGATGCATTATATATGATTTTGCATGAGCGATTAAATTAAATATTTGTATAAAACGATTTAGGAAGTGAATGCAACTATGGACTCGATAAACTGAACCACATTTGACATGTTTTCCTTGTAACTATGTTCTGTTTGACCCTTTTGAGATACAATGCAACCCAAATCAGCCATTCATAAGTAATTGGCTCGATTTACCACCTATACGTCTGTGAAGTAGATCTATCACAGTTTTTTATGTATTCAAAATATCAACTTCCTAATTTATCGAGTAAGAAAAGATGGTTCACTAACTTTCAGGAAATGCATAGGGTGTAATATATGCTTATCTTATGATTAAATATTTATGCAACAAACAAGCTGATTATCGGCTTTAATGGACTGAACAGATTGTGGAGTCAAACAGGCGAGGCAGGGAAGACCATTCACGAGTCACACTGACACCAGATGTTATAATGCATGTTTTGCGGCTTCACAGGAGGCAGGCAATGGCTTATATCGAAAGGAGATACAATAGAGATGATATTGCAAGTGATGAGGAAGAGGAAAGTGATGGTTATGTCTTGGGAGTCAATGGTGGCGATGGCTCCTTAGATGATGGAAATCCAAACGAGTGTAATGTCGCTTGATATTCTAATATGTATTTGTAAAAAGTTATGGTTTTAATCCTAGTTAAGTCTTCACAATGCTCTGTGAGCTGCCTATGTATGATATGTTGAATAAAGGTTGATATCAGTTGTGTATCTGTATGGATGGTCTAGATAGTGGAACTGATTATCAGCTGTATAGTGTGTGCGGGATTAAGAGTTAGCTGCTATCGGTTTTCTTGAAGACTGTCTCAAATTTGTCCGGTTCATGTGATAATACGAAATAAAACATGTATCTATCTTTTTTTCAGTTGCTTGTGGGCTGTTATGAAATTGATGGCTAACAAGCTTAAGGAGTGCTGCCATTTATGGGAAGATCATTCCTTTTGTCTTAGTGGTTATACCCATTTTTTGGTGTGCTGAACATTCTTATGGCATCTCACAAGATGGCTTAATGTATGTCATGGATAATAAGCCTTGTTTATTCGCGCCATTTATGAGAATTTGGAGGTCTGCATTATGATCTGGAGATTTGGCTTATGGTCTCAGAATCTGTATGGCCATTTTGTCCTTATGATTATTGATATCTGCAATTTGGGTGAGCAGTATTGGATTTGTGTAGGGACTAACCAGATGGCAATATGTTAAGTGTTCTTTTGCTTTAAGAGTGCCCTTTCTCAACTAGAGAGTGCTGAAAGATGGTCCCTTCGTGCTTGGGAAGGGTTCTCTTTTTCTCGTTGGGTTTTACTTGAAAAGGTTTTTTAAGAAGGCAAACTTTTGGATAGTGTGCATTTACTTCTGTTGAACTGATATAAGGGCAATTTGTATTAGTAAATTGTTGGGCAATTTGTAGTATTTTGGGCTTAGGGTTGTCCAATTATTTAATATTTTGATTTTGATTTTATTTCCAAGATTTGGGCTTTTTAAGGATGTGTCCTAACTCTAACTAGTTTTTTTTTTGCTTTTGTTTGTAAACAAGGTTAGGTTCGATACTCGCGTTTTGTTGCGGAATGTTTGCGTACGGTGTCGTTTTATGGTTATTTGATACTTGTGACCCATAGAATAACGACTTGCTATGTATATACGTGAAAAATAGCTTAGACGGGCTTAGTCAATCTTTGACGGACAAAAAAAATAGCCCAAGCCCGACCGACCCGCGAGCCCAAGCCCATGAATGCATATTGGGCTGACTAATTAGTGGGTTATAGTAGCTAAGTGGGCTATAGTAGCTAAATGGACTTATATTCTAAGTGGACTATAGTAGCTAAATGGGCTTATATTAAAAATAATTTTAAGATTAAAATATTGATGCAACATTAAGTTGCTTTTAGTATACATATAAATAATTTTTCATTTTATCTATTTGTTTTACTTTTGTGAAAGAAAAAAAAATCTACATATTTGTTTTAAAAGAGACAAAACCATAACTATTTGGTCAGAGATCTTATACACGGTTTTGGAGCTTTAAACAAGATTAAAGTTTAGGCATGTATGTTTTTCCAATATTGACATTATGTTTTGCAACACTAAAAGTACAAGATGCCCATGAGCCATAAGGCTCGTTTTGCGGCAAAAAAATGTTGTTAACTTAATATTTTTTTTTCTTATAACTCATAACTTATAAAGTACCTAAAAACACATTTCTTGCATCACTTAAGTTATAAGACACCTACTGACACACATTATAACAAAAAAAAAACGATGCCTTATAACTTAGCTGTTAGATTTGACGCGAGATCATATAACTTTAGGTGGGATGTGTGTGATGTGATGTCAAGTCATACGGCTGATAGGGCTGAGTTATAGGGTCATAACTTTATAACGTATGCGTGTCGAAAGCTCTAAAGGTTAATGTATAGTGAAGAAATGATGGTCGTTTTGTAAGCCTTATCGTATTACACACGGGAACTGAATTGTTGTTGTAAAGGGATTAATAATTACGTAAATTTTGAAGTTTCATAAGTATAGCTAATATATCTTTTCTTATTTGGATATGCAAGATGCTCCAAAATCCAAATGTTTTTATCAAAATCTGTTTTATACATTTAATGATTATTCATTAACTACATTTAACTACTTCTAGAGTCTAAATATTGCAATTGTAATGATGTATGCAGCTCTATACCATAAGCAATCATCAAACACATTTAATTCATAATTGTCTTAAATGCATATCACTTGTTCACTTTTCCTTAAAAAGATTTTCTTCTGTAAATTTACTTATTTACCCGTTGACAATTACACTAAAAAAAATATTGACTAAATTTACTACTACGTCACATAAGTCATTTCATTGTATCTTATCAAAAGATTTTCAAAATCCACTAATTATGTATCAGAAACACTATCAAGTATATAAAATTCACAAAAAGAGGGTATTTTTATTTTATATAGAATATATAAAGTACAATGCTAAAATACGGTGAGGTAGAAAAATGATTTATTGTCAGTTGTGTTACTTGGTTCTGCAGACTAATCATTTGATTTGCAGACAACATTTAAATACCCCCTCCATCCCCAGTCCTATAAACCATCATTTTTAACGTATACAATTTTATTTCCATTTTTAAATTTGTTTCTAGTACTAGTAGTAGTATATCATTGAAAACTGAAATGATTTTGCCTAGAAACTAAAATTCAAACGTTTGTCCAAGCGACCACTTAGATTGTAGTATTGTAGTTTATCCGATATCCATAATGGTTAAATCTTAAACATGAAAAATAGACATGGTCCAAGAGAGTTAGGGTGTATTTGGCGCGAAATATTTGGTGCATTTGAAGTAGTGGCACTTAGTGTTTAGTGTTTATGATAAAAATTCGTTTGAAAATACACGGTCAGCTTTTGCAGACTTTTTAAACGCTACTTTTTTTTCTTTTTTTTAAAGGCAATTTATTCCAACCAAAGAACAAATACAAACAAAGGCATCCACTACCTTAACAAGATGCTTAAGGCAAGAACCCAAGAAAACAAAACAAGAGTGATACAACCAAAACTTACATGAGACAAAAGAACTTTGACATACCACATAATGACAACCTACAACAAAAACACCAAACTATGATGCATACATATAAGGTGATCTCATGCATCCCAATTTGCAAAAGTCACCTCACACCAGTAGCCTGACCCGCGAAGCACGAAAGGCCCAAATCTAAATGAAGAAACCAACTTGCAAAGTGCATACGACAAAAGAAAGGAAACAAGATCACCTGATGTTGTTGTGCAGACCTTCATGAACCCACATAAGACTTTTACACCCATACATAAGCAACCAAAACAATAAAACATAAATCATCAATAACATCAACACGAAGCCATAACTACAGATTGTGACGCACCACAATCAGCAAGTCTTTCAAGCCACTGTTGCCACGAAAAATTATATTTATTGGATCTCCTGCATAACCATTCGAAAGTTTTTATCTTAATATCATGAAACGTCCTTGAACTGGTCTGATCCTTCCTCTTAAAAACTCTAATATTTCTACTTTTCCAAATAAAATAAGCATCAACCACCAACACAGCTTCCCATAAAACTCTTGTCTCTTTTCTCATCGTCGGTACCCCCTTATGACCCAACATGTCTTTTAAATTAAACGCATCAATAGGGCCAATCCGCCACCAAGCAAAAATCATATCTCACACTTTTAAGGCCTTTTCACACAAGACCAAATTGTGATCAATCGATTCCATAACATTTTTACAACAGGGGCACAAGATAGGATCAAGATCAATACCTCTCTTGTCGAGCTCTACACGAACCGAAAGCCTACCAAGAATCGCCCTCCACACAAACACATTTACTTTTTTAGGAACGACGGTTTAATCATCATGTTTAGTGATCCCCCAACATTCTACTAGCACGTCTCTCTTCAATCCAATGTGAACAAAGATACTAACAAAGAACACCCCGTTTGGGATCTAAGTCCTCCACTTCCAGTCATCCCTCCCCCTTGTAAATTCTTTCAAAGTTCTTCAAGATTACTAAATCTTACAATCGCCTACCTTCGGAGATCTAATCCAATCCCAAACCCACTCTCACTTTCCATCAACCCATCTACCTCTGTTAGCAGCCATCACTTTTTTGTTACTATCTAAATGATACAATCTAGAAAACCGATTGCAAAGTGGCATATCATCAATCCATTTATCTAGCCAAAAAGGATGTAGTTTACCCATCCCCACCTCTTTGACGTATCTTGATTATAAGCCCCCTTCTCCATATCATCGAACAAAATTGCCAACACGTATAATATCAGCCCACACCCGCCCTCCCACCCCACCTCTACCACCACTTTTCCAATAAAGCCAAGTTTTTAACTTTTAGAGACCCAATATTAAGCCCCCCATCCTCGTAAGAAGATAAAACCCTTTCCCAATCAACTTATGAAATCTTTGTTCCCTCCACCACCCCACCCTTAAAAGAAATTTTTTCTCACGCTTTCTAGGCCAATTATAAAACGGGGATCGAAGCGGACGCGGACACTAGAAAGGATATGCGGTAAACATACAAGCACGGATCGTCACCAGCGTTTAGTTCTTCACCCAAAAAGACATCGCTTGCCTTCACTCGGTAGGAGTCTAGCTTTAAATCAGATCTATAATATCCATTCCTTGCCGAGACTTCTCATAAGTTAACCAATAGGAAGTACCAAATAAGTGATGGGTGTGCCTCTCTACACAAAAGTCATAAAAACGAGCCATGCGGTCTAACTCCTCACTTTCCACACCAACACCATACACCTTGCTTTTTCGAAGATTAATTTTTAATCCTGAAACCTCTTCAAAACATTTAAGAATATTCATAAGATTACTAACATTTTCTTCACACCATTCTCCAAAAATAATTAAAAAATGCATTCAAATCAAAACGCTACTAAACACATTATGTATTAGTTAAAAGTATGTTGCCAAGCACTTATATAACATGAACAACTACTCTTAATGGTCACGAGTAAAAAGTGAGCTTGTGAGTGCAGTTGACCTAAGTTTGAGCAAAAAGCTGAGGTATAAACAAATTGAGCTAAAAGCTCAACAAGCTCAGCTCTTTTTGGCTCAAGCACGACTCCGCTCATATATTTTACCGCTATTGCTGGTTTCGCCAAACATTACCTCAATAGACCAAAAATTTAGGTATGAATGACTCTTGTAACTTAAAAAGGTTTAAGTTGGCTTGAAAGAATAATTTCTACCAGGTCACATTTCGTTGGGAGTAATGACCTCAAGAAAGTATGCCATTTTAACAAAGTGGCTCTATACCTTCAATCTTTGTAAATCAGTTGAAAAACTTACGAGTTGAAGGTTTACCATGTGGCTAGCGAAAATGGTTCGAGTCCACTTCTCTTTAACTCGTGAACATAGAAGATACAAAGGTTTGTGATAACACTCACTTATTTTGATTTTGTTGTTTGCACTGTTATTTATCATTCATGGACATTGATTACGTTCATTGTATTCAAAATTTATAGTTTTATCTCTGTAATTTCTAGTTGTTCCAATTTTATACAAGTTGAGTTGATCATATTTAGTTTCTCTCGTTCTAACTCAGAGTATTTAATCACGAGAAACCAATATACTTTTATTTTTATTTTTAACTTCGGACATTTTCTAGCTATTCTCCTCGTGCAATTCTTCTGAATTTTCAATCGTATGTGATATTTTTTTTAATTTTAATAAGTTAAAGCTCATTATACTTAAATCTTGCCTCTGCCTATTTAATACTCCTTTCGTCTTGTAGAAATTATAAAAAAGTATCAACAAACCCAACCAACGATCCCTTGGTTTACTATTGATGATAAAGAGTGTTACAATACAATAAGAGATACAGATAATCACAATGAGTGATTATCAATACATAGATTGAAATAAGACTAAAGATCAAAATAGTTGATCAACAAGAAACAGAGATTATGAAAACTTTGAGAGAGAGAGAGAGAGAGAGATGTTGAAGATGATATAAACTGATGATCCAAAACCCTAGCTCCAATCTTCTTTTTATATAGGCAGCAAGGGAATCACAACTTGACACAATCAACCCCTGCAATTATAAGAAATAGACAAACACAACTAAACACTTTGGTTAGTGTTAGAAAGAATAGGGAATTGGCAAAACTAGTCCCTCAACCTTTAGAACATGAAAACTTGATATTTTAATACCCTCCCTCAAGTTTTTCAACTTTGAACATGTCTAGTAATCTAAGTTTTTCACAAAGGATTTTATGTTGCTAGATATCCAAAGCCTTAGTAAGAACATCAGCAATTTGTTGAGTGGTGTGAATCTTTTATGTCTTAATAACCCCACTTGCAACTTTTTCCCTTACCAGGTGAACATCTGTTTTAAAGTGTTCAGGATTTTCATGAAATAAATGCATAACTATTATCACAATACAAGACAATAGGCAACAAGCCTTTAACACCCATGTCACCCAACAGATAAGACAACCAAATAACTTCACAAGTTGCAGAAGCCATGCTTCGATACTCAGCCTAGGAAGATGACCTGGATAAAGTAGATTGTTTTTTATTTTTCCAGGTCACCAAAGAATCACCCAGAAAAACACAATAACCAGAAATAGATTTTCTGGTTACATAACATCTAGCCCAATCAGAATCAGCATAAGCTCTCAACTTAAGATTTCCATTTTTTATTAATTTTTAATAACCTGCAAGGAGTAGCAACACCCTTTTAAGCATGTACCCTTTGACCTAACTACCAAACTTACCGACAATAAATAACCTTAAGATATCTTAAGACTCTTAAAGCAGCATCTAAATGAGACTCAAGAGGAGCATGCATAAACTGACTTAAACAAAAAACAACATAGGAAATATCAGGTCTAGTATTGGTAAGGTATGTCAATTTCCCTATCAGCTTTTGGTAATTACCAATATCACTTATCAACTTATCATTATCAGACTCAATATGATTTAGAGTAGTATTTTCAGGTAAATGGGTATCAACATGTTTAGCAGCTAACAACCCATAATCATAAAAAAGTTCAAGACAGTATTTTCTTTGACTAAGACAAATACCATTAGCATTATCCAATACCTCAATACCAAGAAAATATTTTAATTTTCCTAAGTCTTTAATTTAAATTTTGACCTTAAGAAAACATTTTAAAACTTTTTTTTTATATACGTATATATACGTATATACGTATATACGTATATATACGTATATACGTATATATATATATATATATATATATATATATATATATATATATATATATTTATATATATAGATATATATATATACCACTCCATTGTCTAGGACCTTTCTTTAAGGCATATAGAGATTTATTTAATTTGCACACTTTTCCTTGTTGATTATTAAAACTAGGAGGTAAGTTCATATATACATCCTCAGTTAAGTCCTCATATAAAAAAACATTATTAATGTCAAGCTGGAAAAGATCCTAATTATTGTATACAACCACATTAAGCATGCATCTAACAGTGAACATTTTAACCACATGACTAAATGTTTCTAAGTAATCAAATCCCTCCCTCCGACTGAAGCCCTTAGCAACCAGCTTGGCTTTATATATGTCAATCTTACCTGAGGAGTTATATTTAATTTTAAACAACCATTTACTTCCAACAGGTTTCCTTTCTTTAGGAAGATCATAAATAGACCAAGTATTATTTCTATTCAAGGCTTCTATTTCATTATTGATAGCCTCAATCCACTTTGTATTTTTAATAGCTTTATAATTGGTACTAGGTTCATAAGATTTGTTAAGAGTATGTGAGAGACAGTAAATAGAAGTATTCAGATTAACATAAGACACATACTTTTCTAAACCATACTTCACATTACTTCCAATAACATAATCATTAAACTTAGGTGGACTTTTAGACTGTGTACTAGACCTCCTAACAGCAGGCTGCACTTGACTTCTATTCTTAGGCAAATCTTGAGTAAAAAGAAAAGCAGTCTCATAAGGAATAATGCTCTTAGAAGGAATATTTTCACCCATTAAAGTTGTAATATTATCCTTACTTCCATCAGAAGTTTGAGTACTTCTAGTGCAAGGATAAACATTACACTCATCATTGGGTGCATAATTACCTCTCCCATCATTATTGAGAGTTAAAGAAGTTTGATTATTAGAATGTTTCTCATCAAAAAAAATTTAAATTGTTATTATTATTATCACAGTTCTCTTCAACAGATTGAAGAGAATAATTCATCGTAAAAAGAAAAACAATCTCATAAAATTTTACATCTCTTAAGTCAAAGCCAAGTCTTGACTCAAGACTATAAACTTTGTAAGCCTTTTTTTGTAGTAGAAAACCCAATAAGAACACATTTTTCAGACGTAGCAGAAAACTTATTAGAATTGTTTACGACAGATGAGAAACACAGACATCTAAAACTTCTCAAATGAGAGAGTTTTGGTTTAAGGACATACACAAACTCATTAGGAAATTTGCCATTAAGAACAAAAGAAGGCAACATGTTAATAAGATATGCAGCAGTTAGAACACACTCATTCCACATTTTTAAGGAATACCACTTTAAAACAACAAACTTCTAGCAACATTTAACATATGTCTGTGCTTTATCTCAACAACCCCATTTTGCTGAGGAGAATAAGCAAAGGAAGTTTGATGAACAATACCAAGGCTACTAAATAGATTATTCATTTTATTATTCACAAATTCAGTTCCATTATCAAATCTTACATTTTTAATACTACACTTAAACTGATTGTGAATGAGATTAATAAAGTTGACAAACAAACCATAAACTTCATCTTTCACACTTTCAATTAACATATTGATTATGTTTGGCGAGAGGCTTATAGGGGCTTATCGGGACTTGGGCTTTTAAAATAAGTCGACTTATAAAATAAGTCTCGTTTGTCACACGGACTTATGAAAGGGCTTATAAGTAATAAGTCTCTAAGCTCCAGCCGAGGCCATTTCACCAAACATACCATTAGTTTGTCAAAATGCTAAAGTGTGAGTAATTTAGTGGCTATATTACACTTGGAGTGATGTTAGGATGCACTGGTGTTGCGATCATTTGGTGTAAATTGACTTGAACACTCCATGCATGATGTTTCCATATGTGGATCGAGTTATTGTGTCTTGAGGTAGATTTTTGCTTTAGAGTAATCAGATACCATTAGTTTTAAGATCGTACTTAATTTTAGTAAAATGTTTTAAGTTAGGTAATCAAAATCAGAATCATATGACTTCTCACAAAATGTTGAGATTGTGCTTGAGAATGACTTAACACATCATGGGTGTGTCCAACCATACTCGAATATGGTTGCCTTCTTTCTTTTCTAGAAGTCAAAATGATATGATAATCCGAATTCTTTTCCGAACCCGTTCGAACCAAATTTCAATTTTTTTGACTTAACAGACTTTACATGTATAAGCCCATTCTCTTTTTTGGGTATAGAATAAACATTGAAGAGGTTTTTTGAATGTTCACAGCCTGACCGGGAAGATGAGCGTGCAAGAATCAAAGCTCTTGGAGGTCGAATCTTGTTTTCATCAAGTGGAGCAAGGGTAGAAGGTGTTCTAGCTATGTCTCGAGCTATAGGTTATCTTTCTATTCCATGACACTTCTATATTATTAATTCAATTACGGCATGAATTTTGTTCATATATATTGTTAACAAGCAAAAGAACCCGCGCGTTGCGGCGAGGCTAATTTTTTCCCGAATAATTTTTTTTTACGTTTCGAGGGGTTTTTTTTTGGGCGATGCGTTATAGCTGGGCTAATTTTTAATATTTTCTTTTTTTTGTATGATCCGGGGAAAAAATTTTTGCGTTGGGACGGACTAATTTGTTCCCGAATATTTTCTTTTTTTGGGCCGGTTTTGTAAATTTTTTTACGGGAATTTTTGTGTAAGAAAATCGTAAATAGTTAAAAGGTGAGGGTCCGTTTTGTATT
>BQNB010125934.1:0-19682 GCA_026074375.1 Tanacetum coccineum
CAACAACCGGAAGAGTTTGTTGTTGTCGACGTCTTCGAGATTGCGAACGAGTGCGCATAAAAAGAAAAACTAAAAATCAAAAAGCAAAACTTTACACTAATTTTTTTTTTAACAATGAATTTTAACGGTTACACGAAAGAGACTTAAACCAAATAATCAACTACTTCACGGTAGCTCTCGAAAATTGCTTTTCAAGGTGAGCCGTACTTCGTAGAGACACAAATGGCAAGTGTTAAATCTTTGATTCGATTTGGGAACCAACAAGTTCACCGGAAATTGAAATGATAACACCTCCGTTGAGAATGTTATATTTTGGTATTTTTACCAATTGGTGATTTTTATTTCTTTAATTAAAAAGGAAGATTTTTTATATTTTTGATTTTTCTATTTTTTTTATCTTTTACTTATACTAAAAAGAAAAGGAAAATATTTTTTACTTTTTATATTTTATAATTTTTTTTTTGGATTTTTGAATTATAAAACAAAAATGAAACTTTCGAGGGTGAAAGGATCTTCAAACCAAATCAACAAACACAAAACGGAGGAATCTTAAACACTAGTCCCCGGCAGCGGCGCCAAAAACTTGGTAGAGAAGTTTTACACACGTAAAATATATATAAAATATATTAATTCAAAGAGCAATTAAGAAAATTCCCTAAGGAAAATTCACTCTCAAAAATATATATAATATAATATATAATACGTATATTAAACCGGGCAAATATGATCACCCGGGTCGTTTCCCCAACGACTAGTGAAATTGAATCCTCGTTTAAGTCCGGATTCTGATTTGAATGAGTAAATGGATGATTTGATAGTCTAAAGCAACAATTAAAATGGACAATTAAAAACAATTAAACAATTAAACGAATACGAAAATCAAATAAAACGCGACTATTAAGCAAGTAAACTAAATTTTAACCCTAAAAATGTAAACTAAAATTCTAAACCTAAGATAGGACAAAAGAAAATTTTAGGAAAAGGAAAAAAACATTTTTTTGATTATTTTTGAATTTAATATGAATTAAAAATGTTTTAGTCTTTTTAAATCATAGAAAATAGCAAAATTAAGTACTAAAAATTTGGAAAAATGATTTTTAAGCTTAGGAAAAGTCTTTATAATAATATATAAAAAACTTAGAAAACTATTTTTACCTATTTTTAAAATTTAAAATTTTTATTTTTGAAATTAAAATTAAAGCTCAAAAGAAATTTAAAAATCTAAAGTGGTGAAATGATTTTTCTGAATGTAAACCTTAAGCTATTTTTTATAAAAACTAAAAAAAACTATTTTTTTGTATTTTTCTGAAACTTTTTCTATTTTTTATGAATTTTATAAGATTTTTACTTTCGAAAAATGATTAAAATAAAATAAATGTAGAGAAATCTGAAAACATTCAGGTTAATGTCACTTGAAAACTCTAACAGAACTCAAGAAAATAAGAAGAAACCCAAAAAGCTAAACGAATAGCCCTCAAATAAGCTTATAAGGCTCTACGGCTTATTTATTGAAAAAAAAAAAAAAAAAGGAAATCTAAAACGTATACTAGTATTTAATGGTGCAAACTATGGATGGATGAGCTAATGTAGCAAACTGGTTAAGGTGTTGGTGTTATAAGTATGAGGTCGTGGGTTCGAGGCAGGCTAACCCCACTTTTTGCTTTTTTTTATTTTTTGAATTTTAAGAAAAACTAAATACTAGGACTTATAGAAGACACTAAAATAAGCTACTTTAACAAAGGAAACATAAGCTAAAACTAACTTATAAGCTTTAAAACAGCTTATCAAAAAGCTGTTACAGTGAGAGGGCTTTTGGGCTTAATTTCACTTAAAGGCTTATAACTAGCTTATTTTAAGCTCAAATCCAAAAAGGAAAAGTGTTCTACAAAGCTTATAATGAGCTTAATCTAAAAATGAAAAGAAATCAAAGCTAAAGGAACATTAAAGTAACTGAAAATGATGATGAGGATGCTAAACTAAGTAGAAAAACTTAAAGGCTCAAAATGCAAATAAGCTAAAAAGCTTAATAAGCTAAAAAACTAGTTCTAAAAACTTTAAGGAATTATAAAACTATCCAGATATATCTATCTAAATAAGCTATAAAATCTAGACTTATAAGCTATAGAAGCCCTCTTTAGCTACTGAAATTAAGCATGAATTAAGCAAACTAAGGAATTAAGCAAAATAGCACAAAATCCAAGTAAGCTAAAAACCTTAAAAAGCTACACTGGACTCTAAAACTTTAAGGACTTATTAAACTACTTATAATCTATCTATTTAAGCTATAAAAACTAGGATTAAAAGCTAAATTTAACAAATTAAGATCCTAAAATTCCTAAGTACTGTTTTTGGAGTTTTCAGACTTTTTATGACTTTTGACAGCAAAATAAGCTAAGACAATAAGCTAGAAAACAAAATTAAAGACTTAAACTATATTAAGTGATAACTAATCTAAGTCCTATCTGAATTTAAGATCCTAAATACTACTTTTACTTAACTAAAAATTAAACCAAAAGTAGCAGTACAAACTGTGACAGCAGTACTTTCCTTTTGGTAAGTACTGCTGCACTTTGCACAAGTGCAAAACTATAGTGCAGGTTTCCTTAAGGGAAATCCTACACTAAAACACACTCTAATGGAGTGTATTAACTAAGTACAAGCAAGATCTAAGCCTTTGAGGGCTTAGATCAAAATTTCACAAGAGAGATTTAAGGAAAATGCACCCTGGTGCAGGAACTAAGACAATAAGCCATAACTTTTTCAATTTAGCAATCTGAATTCTAAAATCTTTTGGAAACTTAATTTCTTAGGAAAACTCAACTGACTCAAAGTGTTTGCACAAATTAAATTGACTTGTTGTGGTCAAACTAACTTAATCCAAACGCCCCTTTAAGTTTATGACAGTTATGAGAAAAGCTTTTAAGATGAAATCTAATGAACAAGTGCTTAATACCAGGCAATGATTAGTTTAAATCAACTTTAATAAGCCAACCTTAATAAGCAAATAAGCAATAAGCAAGTATGTAGTGAAAATTTAAGCTAGGATTGAAAATGAACATGAAATTTAAAGGTAAAACTTACTTTATCCTCTAGCTAAACAAGAGGTCTAATAATGGCAGCTACAAGCTCCCTAGCTTATTAATAAGCTAGGGTATAAGTCCTTGGGATCTCTTCCAAGTTAAGATCCCCTTCCAAAAGCTCTAATCCAATAAGATCCATGATAGATTAAACTGATTTAAGATCTAGGTAAGATTAATACTGAATTCAATAAGCTCTATTTCAGCTTATAGACTGAAAGAGCTTTAAATAAGCTTATTAGCTTATTTAGACAATTTGGCTTATTAAGAGAGCTTTTAAATAACAAGAAAAGAGAGCTTATGAATGACTTAAACTAAATTTCATTAATAAAAGTTACTGGTTACATTACTTAAGAAAAGAAAATTACATTTAAGAATACGAATTTAAGCTAGACTAAAAATTACTAAAAACCTAGATAGTGTGTGTGTGAGAAGTGAGGGCTTTTTATAGCCTTGCTGAGAAGATTCTAGGCCTTTAATTCTATTAGAAGCTTGTCCAATCACCACCCTTCATTTCACTAATTATTAGAGGCTTGATTATATCCGTTGGATCACAAATGAGCTCACACGGATTGCAAACGTGGCAATCCATGTTGAGACTCGTTGTGCTTCTTTTCTGAGAGAAAACAGTACAAATTCCTACTAATCTTGTGCTTTCACCATTGCTGACGTGTGAGGCGAGCTTGAGTGAAGATAAGTAACCCCTTGATTTGACTGATTTGACCCTTCATTTGTATTAGGGAGCTCATGAATTGACTAATGGGCCCTTTAATTCTTAATTGCCCCTTGTTTTGACTAAGGTGAATGGTGGGAGAGACGATGAATAGTAACACGCTTTTACCCGCTCTTTTTCTAACTGAAATGGGTAAATTCGTTTTGAACTTTGGCCTTATGACAATACTAGCCCCTCTTATTACTTTTCCCTTTTCTAGTTATAAATAACTTTCAGAAATTGCAAGAACAGTCCTTGTGGTTATAAAAAGGGTGTAGGTTTGGTTAATGGGTTTATGGTTTTGGGCTTTTGGCTTCTTTTTGTACTCTTCTGATTCTCGTGTCCGTGCTTGCCTGTTTTTGACTGTTTTCTTATGATTTTTGATTTATCCGTTCCTGCACACACAAAACACAAATACAAGCATATTTTGCCATTTTTGGTCTTGTTTTGGGTTTATTTGGGCTATTTTAAGCATAAATAGATATGTGTATTTTACACTTATCAATGGGCTTTCTAAATTAGCAATTAGAAAAGAGTTTGAAAATCAAATAAGCCAAGAAAAAGGCTTATTAAAAAGGCTACTCACACATATTTCACTTTTTTGGTTTTCTTTCAAAAGACAACTAGCTATATGCAGCCTACAAAATAAGCTAGCAAATAAGCCTTAAACTACAAAGTAAGCTAAAACAGATTGAAATTAACACCTAATGAGCTTATGCTCTTAAATTCAGATCCTAAAAACACTTTTAACTAACCTAAATTTGAATTTGAAAAAGGACTTTTAAAACAAAAAAAGGACTTTTAAAACAAAAAAATGACTTAAAGTCTTTGACAGATTTTAACTAAAACAAAGGTAAACTAAATGGACACTTAACTACTGCATTCTAACATAAATAACAATTCAAAAACAATTCTTAAAAGTTGTTGTAAAAGTCTTAATCAAATTAGTAATGTGAGACTGCTTTTGAACCACAGATGTAAACACCCTTTTAGAAAAATCCTTAAAACAAGCTTTAAGACAGTTTAACTCTTGAAAACATGCTTAAAATCTCTTAAAGAAAGTTTTTAAAAACTGGCCAAGTGACCCAAACCCTTTTTTAACAAGTTTTGACCCACTTTGACTGTTAACCCAAACACCCCTTTAAGTATTATGAATCATTTTTTAAACTGATTTACAAAGATTTAAGCAAAGAGCTTTAAGGACAGATTATAAACAATAGACCATAAGCAAGATTAAGCAAAATACAACCACAGATAAGCACATATAATAAGCAAACAAAGATTATGCAGATAAAAGCTAAAAAAGACAGTTTTAAAGAAAAACTTAAACCAATGACATATAAGCAATAATCAAAGACAAATAAGCATAAAGAAGATAAATAAGCAATAAAAAGCAATAAAAGACAGTAAATAAGCAGTGCTACAGTAAACAAGCTAAAAATGGAAAATGAGAACTCACGGGACCCTTTGCTCAAAACAAGGGTGATTAAGCTTACAAGAAGCTGATCTACAAGCTCTAGCTTGTCAAGGATAAGCTAGTATGGTCTATAAGCTCTTTCAAGGCTAGCTTATCATCCAATTCAGCTGAGGTAATTGAGGGGTGACTTTTTTTTGGTGATTTTTTTTTGTTTTTTAGACAGAATTGTAAACAAACTTTTAAACAAGCTTTGAATGACTCAAAAGCTTATATAAGAGCTTAAAAAACAGTATTTAAATGACAATGTAAGTAAATGACAATAATTAAAAAAAACTTAGAATTTCATTAACTTAAGAAAAATTACAAAACAATAATTTAAATGACAAGTATTAAAAATGGTCTAAATTTTGTTTACACAAGATTTGACTTAACAAAATTTGACTCAGACAATAAGCTACACTAGCCTATATTTATACTAAGACTTCTCTAAGTCTTCAAGTCCTCTTCTTTGTGCTTCTTTACTGAGAGAGCTAACGAGCCGTGTTTGTTGTGTGAGAGAGTTGCCAAACTCAATCTAAGCCATCAAAATTTCTTGTTCTCCAAGTCCCTCAATCTTGACCCTTGATTCGTTTTTGTCCAATGGTGTTCAAGGGGATTGCCAAGGTGGCAATTGCCCATGTTAAGTAGGGTTAGGATGGGAAAGTGATGGTTTTGTTATGGTGTGAAGGAGGTTTCGAGGTTGAGAGTGATAGGGAAGGTTGAATAGTGTTTTGGCGGGAAATATTGTTTTAACTGTGTGTTTGTTTGACAGGGTATAAGTTTGGTTGGATGACAACATTGGTCCCTGAATTTATGTTTATTTATTTCATGAATCGTCCTTGTGGTGTAATAAGTTTATGGGATTTGGCAGAATTAGTCCTTGAGGTTGTATTGTAGAATTACATGTATGGTCTTTGTGATATATAACTTAACACCCGTTTGTTGTTGGGCTGTTAAGTGTTAACAGTAAAGGGTTTTAGGCCAAGGTTTGGGCCAATATGTATATAGAAAGGGTTTGGGCCTTTTTGATTGTGTAGTCTTAGTTATTAACACTTAATGGGCTGCCCCGACCCATTAGATGGGTAAGGGTAGGCCTATTAAGTATTTCTTCCGTTTTAGCATTGGCTTTGACTTTTGACTTTTTGGTTGACTTTGACTTTGACTTTTTTGACTTTGACTTTGATTTTGACTTTGTCTTTTTCACTCTCTTCCATTCAATGCTCGGTTTTGTTCGTTTATGACTTCGTTTTTCGTCCTTTTCTCGGATATCCGTTTCCTGCACAATATAAATGAAAACATACAAATACAATGTATTTTTGGTATGTTTTTTGTCATTTAAGTCCGTTTTAATTGGCAAAAGGTATGTGTAATTAAGCACATACCAAAATCCCCCATACTAAATTATTGTCGTGTCCTCACGCAATGCTACAAGTAAACACTTAAGAAAACTAAGACCCTCAATCCCCCTCGACTAATTACCTCGAAAAGTAGCTAAGTGTTCATCAAGGGGAATTAAAGAATCAATAGCTTTGAAAAGCTCCGTTTTGACCATTTTTTTATATTTACACTAACTACCACTAATATTTTTGTTCTTTTCATTTTTCTCATTTTTTGTACTTTTCTTTTTAAGCAACTAACTAACATGTTTGACTTTCGTTATTTTATAACTTTTAGGGATCATAGAACAAGAAACATTTCAATCCTAAAATGCCCCAAAAAGGATAAATTCATCGTTCCCGACTTTTCACTTATTCCAAACCAAGCTTAAAACGAAATCACCGTTAAATACAAGTAAAGATGCTAACACTACTCATACTTGTACCTTGTGAAACTTTCCGCTCCCGGAAATTATTATATCTTAGGTAAATGTGCTTATTTCGAATTTCAACCATGGATCAACGTTTTGCAAAATTTCTATGCTTCACGTTCCACCCGAGAATAATGAGTTTGAAGGCGAGATCATCCCATGTAGCGACTTTCGTCTCGGCACATCCCAACCTTGCGGCAAAGTGACCAGGCTTTTGACACCCCACAGAGACTAGTATCGGGACTCACGGACCTTCAGTTTCAGAAACTCTTAGGCTTCCCATTTATACATAACTTATTTAGAAAAACCACAACTTAAAATGAAATAGTCTTAGTTCAAAAGCATATTTAAATTTAAGAAAAAGAGATTTTCCCTATATTTATTAAATCACATTTACTTAATATAATTACACATCCTTTAAACTAACGAAATCCTCGACCTTTTAGAAGGCTGCAACATCGGTTGTGAGCCGGCAAGATGCAGCAAACTTTTATCAGTCTCGGATAATTACTATGTGCCTTATTTAGAAGACTGCAACATCGGTTGTGAGCCGGCAAGATGCAGTAAACTTTTATTAGCCCACAGTTTATTATTATTATTACCACATTTTTCATCATTTTTTTTATATTACCATGATATAGAGAAAATTTCGTTTTAGAAAATTTAAGTATAAATTTGAACTAAAATTATTGATATCGACTATACTTCAAAAATTGTTGATTTAAGTTTAATTTTCGAAGAGAGCACGTATTATTAGTCCGGTTAGGAGCTTATGGGAGAAAAAGCCACAAACTACACTTATGAGCTCTTAAGATTTCCAACTAATCCTTGTTTAGCATCTAACTCATACTTAACTCTATCATTTTTCGTTCTTCGCAAAGATCCGCGAATGCTTAGTCTAAAAGTTAAGGAACAAGCTAGAGCTCAACACGCTCGATCGAGTCAAAATTTATTCTTATTCTACCCAACAGGAAAGTCAAAATTATGACAAAACACTTATTTTATTTTTGAAAATTTTTAAAATTTTTCATTTTTTTGGTATTTTGGTGGTAAAAACGGGATTACGCGAAAACAACGGCCGCAGGCACAACCAAATCGATAGATCCCCCCATACTAGAACTAAACATTGTCCTTAATGTTTTACGAAAGGTCTCTTACGTAAATCTAAGGCCGTTTATTAAGTATGCCAAAAGATAAACGTTAGTCGATTAGATTAGGATATTGGATTCCCAAAATGAAGTTGAGGATGTGAAGCTCGAGTGAACGAAGGACAAAAACTGCGAGCACGAGAGGCTTCAAACATCCGGGGCAATCCTGGACATACAACACAAAACCACAAAACACGGAAAATGGAAGAGGCGAGCCTACCTCACAACACACAACACTTATTCATTACTATTACTAATATTATATTAGGATAAGCATGGGTTGCCACCCACGAAGCGCTTATTTTTGTTAACCGAGTCTTGAGCCTGACTCGATCCCCCATACTTGAGCAGGTCAAGGAGGATAGAAATGGAGAAACGGGACATCCAAGATAGGAATGTCCTCTCCATAGATCAACATCGGGCTTTTTTGATGAAAAAGCTTGGAAGCTTTAAAGCCTCGATGTGATGAAGAATGAGGAGATTTCTCCTTTGAAGCAAGAACACCGTGATTGAAAGCTTTGTCTTCATTTTCAGATAAAAATGGAAGTAAAGTATCAATCATGGGGGAATGAGTAGCAAGAAATCTCGTGGATTCGACTTCAATGCATATCCCCGGATATCCTCAAGAATTAAAGAAGCATTATTGGTCTTCTTTACATTCTTTACACAGTTGGTGACTCGAATAGTGATTTCAAAAAGGTTCTCATGAATGAGTATACCCAGATTAAATACTTTGTCCTCGTTATTGGTTGAAGGCAAAGCATCAACCTTAGAAAAATCCTCATAGAGAACCGAGTCACACTTGGGGGAAGGAAGGAAATCACTTGATCTAGGGAGATCAAGTTCATCAATTAAGAGTTTAGACTCTTTGATTTTATCTTCCTTGGAGTCAAATGGATCATCATAAACATCATCATTATCAGACTCAAGTTCAACAAGATCATCATCGGCATCATCATATAATGGCGAAGATGAATAATTAAGAGTATGTTCATCGGTGAACATCTCGGGAATGGTATCAACAAGATTGTTATTAGGATTTACAAGATTACCCTCATCTACCGAATCCTCAAGAATAGAATCCATTTCCTTGGTAGGATCATTGTTAAGCAAATATTTTATTTCTCTAAGATCGGATTCGATATCAAAAGGAAGATCATCATTTCTCGGTGGAAATATGATAAGAGTGAGTTCATCGGCGAACTCCTCAAGTAAAAGGTCGATAGGATCATCATTTCCCGGTGGAAATGAATCACTTGCAAGATAAGCTTCAAATTCTTCCCAAATTAACTCACTTTCTTCGAAGGAACTAATTATGGGGGGAGAAGAAGACTTGGGCACGGGTTCCAAAATCGGAGTAGGATTGCCACTCAATAGATTGATAACTTTCGGTGAAGTTAAATCGATATGAGAAGAAAAAGTGGGATTGCCACTTTGGGAATTTGTTGTTGTGCGCGGGTCTTTTTATTGTAAACCAAGTCCCTTCAAACTAATCTTTTATGTGAGACATTGTAGTTGTCAAATATGGTGATTGATTCTTTTTAGCTGTTAGAATAGCTGGAAGTATCATGTTCCATGTTCAAGATTAATCTTTCATCACGTTACAGGTGATCCATTCTTCTCCAACGTGAACGTCAATCAAAGCACGAGCGATCCGTAAGAAAGGTCTTCCCAAGATGAGGGGGACTCGAGGATCGCTTTCATAATCAACGATGACAAAATCAGTGGGGAATGTGAACTTTCCAACCAGAACAAAGACATCTCTTGCAATTCCAACCGGTGTACAAATTGTCCGGTTAGCTAGTTCAAGGGTCATGCGGGTGGAAATAAGCTCGGGTAAACCTAACTTCTTCCAAACCGAGAGTGGCATCAAGTTGATGTTAGCACCTAGATCGGCTAGGGCCTTGCACTTGAGCTCACTAAAACCACACAGAATGAGAAATTTTCCAGGGTCTCCTAGTTTTTCGGGTAACTTCTTAAGGATAACCGCTAAGCAATTTTCATTGAGGGGTGTATTTGCCAGCTCTAAAAGTTTCTCTTTATTGGAAAGGAGACTTTTAAGCATATTTTGGTATTTTAGGATTAGAATCAAGGCATCGGCAAGAGAGATATTGATGTGAAGTTGTTTGAACATTTGCCAAAATTTGTGAATTTGGACTTCATCTTTCTCTTGTTGTTTTTCTTGGTGCATTCTTGAAGGATAAGGGGTATTGGGGTGAAGAGGATCCTTTTTTTGCACCACATAGTTCTTTAGAGAAGTTGGTTTAGCTTTTCGGACAAGAGGAGGTGGGACCTTAATGGTATACTCAGCGAGTTCCGAGTCCGTTAAAGTATCCTCTACACGTTCATCCTCCTCCAGATTAATGAATGGAGGAGGCATAGGAACGGAAGGTCCATCAAGAACAAGACCACTTCGGGTGGTGTTGGCTTTCAATTCACCTTTCGGGTTAGCAATGGTGTTGCTAGGGAGAGATCCCGTACTCGAGGTAGAAGCAGTGTTCATTTGGAAAAAGCTAGCCATCATGTTCTTAAGCTCATTGGTTTGGTTAGCCATTGAAGCTTGAATCGAAGTTTGCATTTCATTTCTTAACTCATTTTTCACATTGTTAATTTGAGCTTGCATGGCTTTTATATTAACATCATTTATCTTCTTAATTTTATCCAACTCACTTAAAGGTACAACTTGATTTTGTTGAGTTGGAGCTTGATAAGATGTATCTTGATTGAAATTGTTTCCTCTATTATATCCTTGAGGTTGGCTAAACCGATTTTGATTATTTTCCACGTTTGGTTGAGCAAAACCTGGTGGTCGAATTTGATTAGCCACACTCGGAGGACGATAACCGGAATTACCCTGATTCTAGTTAACTGCGGCTGCTGAAACGTATCCTTGAATATTATCCCGAAAAGTGTTGTCATCGGCTGCGAGACACTGATAATAAGGATGAGCACCACCGCAAGTAACACAAATTTCTTCAACGGCTTTTACGGAAGATGGAGGTAGGGTTGCTTGAAATTGTTTGAGAATAGCGGTCATGGCGGTAGTCACAACACTTGTTTGCTGATTTACTGCATGAGTAAGTTTGTCTATCTCGGAGGAAGAGGAATAATTAACATCACTTGATTTCATTTGAGAAACAATCGATTTGTTTTGTGAATTGCGGACCTTGGATTTGTTTTCGATAATCGTCAACACATCTCGAGTACTTCTTTCCAAAAGATTACCACCGGCGGCAGAATTCAAAAAATCTTGGTCGGTTGGGTTTAAGGCATTATAGAAGGTATCAAGTTGATGCAATTCGATAAAACCATGACGAGGGCATGCATGAAGGAGATCTTTATAACGGTCCCATGCCTCATGAAACGATTCTCCAAAACGTTGTTCAAAGTTGGAAATTTCATTTCGGATATTTGTCATTCTTGAGGGAGGAAAGAATTCATTGATGAATTTAGAAACAAGATCTTCCCAAGTGAGAATAGAACGAGGGGGTTCTTTTTCGAGCCAACGACGGGCTGCCCCCGCAAGAGAGAATGGAAAAAGCATAAGCTTAATCGCTGAATTAGGCACATCCTTGTATTTTATTGTAGAAGTTATTTTGTTAAACCAACGAATGTGATCATGAGGATTGTCTTTCTTGAGTCCGAAGAATTGGTCCGAAGTCATCATATTAATGAGGCTATACTTGAGCTCGAAATGCTCAACAAGAATTGGTGGAACCACAATTGCCTCTACATAACCCTCGGTGGGTGCACAGAGCAATTCTGCCATAGTACGTTGATCGGCCATCGTATCTACGGGAGATTCTTCAAGAGAAAAAGGTTCGACTCTTTGTTTTGAATGTCTAAGGTTATGACGTTTCGGATCTGAAGTAGTTGGATTAGGAGAGGATTCACCAACTAGATTCAAAGAAGAGCGAGTGCGCATGCACTAAATACAAGAACAACACAATATTTTTTGGTAACGGATGTTAAAGTCAACGATACCTCTTTAAATATCGCACTCAAAGGCAGTAGGAAATTAGCACGCCGAAGCGATTTAAAAGCGTTCTTCCTTTTTGGGCGATGTTCCTTGGATCAAGCCCGCCTTAAAATTTTTTTTTATATTTTTGATTTTTCTTGTTTTTATATATATACAATAAAAGAAAACGAAAAATATTTTTGTATTTTTATATATTTATAATAATAAGAAGAAAATATTCACAAACAGGAATGAGAACTTCACGAGGGAAGGGTCTTCAAACACTAATCTTCAAACGTTCACGATAATCGTTCACACCTACCCGGCAGCGGCGCCAAAAATTGATTCGTATCCCGAACAAACTATATATAATAAGTATATATATAATATATAAGGTTAAATCAATAATAAGAAGAGGGTAAGTATTCCAAAAGATTCTAAGAAATTACTTTTGACCAAAGCAAAATCTAAAATGTCCCGGGTCGTTTCCCGTCGAGGTGAGAATTGAGAATCGGGATTAAGTTCGTGATCGCGTTTTTGAATGATTTTAAAGTTTTTGGGTTTGAATTCTAATTCTACTGATAATAAGCAAAGAAAAGTAGAGAAAACCTAAAAACGAAAGCAACTAAAGCTTAAAACCTAAAAACGAGAACGGGAATCAAAACCCGTTCTTTAAAAACCAAAATTCTACAAATTTAACCCTACGAGTGCAAAATTAATTTTCCTAGGTGCTAAATGATAAAAGAAAATTTAAAAAAAAGAATTATATTTTTTTGACTTTTTAATAATTTTTTATGAATTAAAAACTATTTTAAAAAGAAAAATTAATTAAAAATACTAAACGATCTTGGAAAAATCTAAAAAATTAAGGAAAAGTGCTTTGTACTAAGATAATCCTAAAAGAAATAAAATGGTGAACACAGCATATTAAATAAGCTACGAAATAAGCAGAAAAGGGCTTAAAAGCTAATTGGGTAAAAAGGGGTTAAGTAATAGATTTTGCAAATGAAAACTGAAAAATACCCAAGGGCAAGTGTGTAGTGCAGTGTGTGTGTAAAGGTTGAGGGTGTTGAGGTCCAAGGTTCGAGCCTTGCTCACCTTGGACTTCCACCTTCCCTTTTTGCCTCTTTTTTTTCTAAAAAATTTTACACAGGTCTTAAGGACTTAAGAATAAGCACTTTTAATAAAAACAACTTTTTTAGAAACCACAAATAAGCACGGAAATAAGCTAAAAATATATGACAGAATTGCTTTTTTACACTAAGACTAGTATGCTAAACTGGTGGCTTGTTAAAAACTGAATAAGCTAAGCAAACAACTAAATAAGCTAAAACAGATAATCTACTACACCTATTAAGCAAATCTAAACATAAATAAGCCAGGAAAACAAGCCAATAAGCTCGGAATTCAAATAAGCAAAATGGCACAAACTGAGAACCAAACAGCCACAAGGGGACTTTTTGAGCTTATTTTTAAGCCCTTAAGTGGAACCTTATGAACTTAAGGCTTATACCCCTAAAAAGCTTATCCTATGGGCTTTCTAAATCAACAATTAGAAAAGAGTTAGAAAATCAAATAAGCCAAGAAAAAGGCTTATTAAAAAGGTTGCTCACACATATTTCACTTTTTTGGTTTTCTTTTAAAAGACAACTAGCTATATGCTGCCTACAAAATAAGCTAGCAAATAAGCCTTAAACTACAAAGTAAGCTAAAACAGATTGAAATTAACACCTAATGAGCTTATGCTCTTAAATTCAGATCCAAAAAACACTTTCAAATAACCTAAATTTGAATTTGAAAAAGGACTTTTAAAACTAAAAAATGACTTAAAGACTTTGACATATTTTGACTAAAACAAAGGTAAACTAAATGGACACTTAACTACTGCATTCTAACACAAAAAAACAATTCAAAAACAATTCTTAAAAGCTGTTGTAAAAGTCTTAATCAAATTAGTAATGTGAGACTGCTTTTGAACCACAGATGTAAACACCCTTTTAGAAAAATCCTTAAAACAAGCTTTAAGAAAGTTTAACTCTTGAAAACATGCTTAAAATCTCTTAAAGAAAGTTTGTAAAAACTGGCCAAGTGACCCAAACCCTTTTTTAACAAGTTTTGACCCACTTTGACTGTTAACCCAAACACCCCTTTAAGTATTATTAATCCCTTTTTAAACTGATTTACAAAGATTTAAGCAAAGAGCTTTAAGGACAGATTATAAACAATGGAAAATAAGCAAGATTAAGCAAAATACAACCACAGATAAGCACATATAATAAGCAAACAAAGATTATATAGATAAAAGCTAAAAAGGTTGTCTTAAAGAAAAACTTAAACCAAGGACATATAAGCAATAATCAAAGACAAATAAGCATAAAGAACATAAATAAGCAATAAAAAGCAATAAAAGACAGTAAATAAGCAGTGCTACAATAAACAAGCTAAAAATGGAAAATGAGAACTCACAAGATCCTTTGCTCAAAACAAGGGTGATTAAGCTTACAAGAAGCTGATCTACAAGCTCTAGCTTGTCAAGGATAAGCTAGTATGGTCTATAAGCTCTTCCAATGCTAGCTTATCATCCAATTCAGCTGAGGTAATTGAGGGGTGACTTTTTTTTGGTGATTTTTTGGTTTTTTTAGACAGAATTGTAAACAAACTTTTAAAAAAGCTTTGAATGACTCAAAAGCTTATATAAGAGCTTAGAAAAACAGTATTTAAATGACAATCTAAGTAAATGACAATAATTAAAGAAAAACTTGAAATTTCATTAACTTAAGAAAAATTACAAAACAATAATTTAAATGACAGTAAATTAAATGACAAGTATTAAAAATGGTCTAAATTTTGTTTACACAAGATTTGACTTAACAAAATTCGACCAGACAATAAGCTACACTAGCCTATATTTATACTAAGAATTCTCTAAGTCTTCAAGTCCTCTTCTTTATGCTTCTTTACTAAGAGAGCTCAAGAGCTGTGTATGTTGTGTGAGAGAGTTGCCAAACTCAATCTAAGCCATCAAAATTTCTTGTTCTCCAAGTCCCTCAATCTTGACCCTTGATTCGTTTTTGTCCAATGGTGTTCAAGGGGATTGCCAAGGTGGCAATTGCTCATGTGAAGTGGTGTTAGGATGGGAAAGTGATGGTTTTTGTTGTGGTGTGAAGGAGGTTTCGAGGTTAAGAGTGACAGGGAAGGTTGAATAGTGTTTTGGCGGGAAAGATTGTTTTAACTGTGTGTTTGTTTGACAGGGTATAAGTTTGGTGGGATGGCAACATTGGTCCCTAAATTTGTGTTGATTTATTTCATGAATCGTCCTTGTGGTGTAATAAGTTTATGGGATTTGGCAGGATTAGTCCTTGAGGTTGTATTGTAGAATTACACGTATGGTCTTTGTGATATATAACTTAACAACCGTTTGTTGTTTGGCTGTTAAGTGTTAACAGTAAAGGGTTTTGGGCCAAGGTTTGGGACAGTATGTATTTAGAAAGGGTTTGGGCCTTTTTGATTGTGTAGTCTTAGTTATTAACACTTAATGGGCTGCCCCGGCCCATTAGATGGGTAAGGGTAGGCCCATTAAGTATTTCTTCGGTTTCGGCATCGGCTTTGACTTTTGACTTTTTGATTGACTTTGACTTTGACTTTTTTGACTTTGACTTTGATTTTGACTTTGTCTTTTTCACGCTCTTCCATTCCGTGCTCGGTTTTGTTCGTTTCTGGCTTCGTTTTTCGTCCTTTTCTCGGATATCCGTTTCCTGCCCAATATAAATGAAAACATACAAATACAATGTGTTTTTAGTCATTTAAGTCCGTTTTAATAGGCAAAAGGTATGTGTAATTAAGCACATACCAAGCTTTCAAAAATGCTAGTAGTCAAAAAGTAAAAAATGTTAGCAATAAAAGGCTTATCGAAAAGCTTTCAAAAATGCTAGTAGTCAAAAAGTAAAAAATGTTAGCAATAAAAGGTTCATCGAACAAAATCATACGGCGTTCAAAAAAATCAAAATCATACAAAATTATATGAAAGACAAAACAAACCCTTAGGAAATATAAAAAGTGACAAAGAGGCCCCTATAGTTAGGAGGAAAAATAAATTAGGGGAGGGTGGTTCCATCCAAGGGTGGGGGATGGGTTTTCTAGGTTTTCTACCGAGATTAAGTTTTCTCATGATCCCATCCCTATATATATATATATATATATATATATATATATATGCGTTGTTTTCATATCTTTGTGTGGAATTATTAGAAGACAAGCCCAAGACGATTTTCAAGTGTTTTGTAGAGCTTTAGCTTCAAGACTTCACATGTATTGAAGAGATAAGTTATTGGTTTTGTCATTCAATTATGTTAAACATTGTTTGTGGATTATATATTTTACTTGACCTTTAATTACTATGCTAGGCTAGAAAACTTAGTATTTACTTAGGGTTTTACATGAAACCTAATAGTTTATAATTGCTATCATCCTATCAATTTCCTAGTTTAGTTGTGTGTTTCTAATTTCTCAATTAAGTATGAATTTTGATTAATCTCCGTCCATCTACTTAATTGGTTTTAATATATTGTCTCCAGTACATGATTAACATCCGTCCCTCTAGATATCGATGAGAACACAAGCTAGATACCTAGATAACTTGTGGTGTTAGTTCCCATGTCCCTATAGTTAATAACATGGTAACTAATTATAATGCCCTTGTCTGATGCCTGTCCCTCTAGCAATTAGCTATAAAACCTGGCCATCACATGCTATTAGTTAGAATTCTTACATAGGAATCATAGGCATTCGACCATTCAAGGAAGTGATAATCGATAGGTAGAATTGGATGGATAGGGAGTAGTGCACCCTAGGTAAATACGCCTTTACCTACCATTAATTTACACCAAAATTTACTTTTCCTCGTTATTTACTTTCTTACATTTTAGGTTAATATTAGTTTTAAAACAAACTTTCTCAAACCCCCAGATAATTTACTTGCTTTTAGTAAAAATAAAAAGAACAAGAACAATCTTCCCTCACCTTTTAGATCAATACGTCATACACTACGACCCTTACTATTCCCATAGAGAATGTTCAATCCCCCGAACTTACCTATCCAACACTACAATAGTTAGGTAAATTGTGTAGGGGGTTGTAAAAGTTTGGTGTTGCAACTGCCACATCAAGGTTTGGTGCCGCTACCGGGGAATAGTCTAAGTTTTATATTCTATTTCATCTGGTCTAACTCACTAGATTCATATCAAGTGAGCATTTCGTTTTTCTTTTCAAAGCTTTCTTTGGTCTACCTTCTTTGTGTTTTTGTTTCGTAAAATTTCCATTGACTCTTCCGTTCCTTATCATGGAGAACGTGAATCAACCAAAACCTACCATTCGTACCTCCACAACAAAATATGTATAAGCTGCAAAAGTACCAACCAAACATGTATAATACATACAATCCGTTAAATATTGTCAGTTCTTCACAACAAAATATAAGCGGTTCCTCATCACAACAAAATGTGAACCCACCTTTGTTTCCCATTCATCCATGCCTAACTGCATTTCTGATGACACTCTCGTCGAATAAATCTCGGCCCTAAAGAAGAAGCCGTAAAAAGAGGACGGCCCCAAACGAGGAAACCCGGTGCATTCCATGGACAACTAAATATATTGCATTATGTAAAGCTTTGGTTTGTATATCCGAAGATAGCGTTGTTTGTAATACGAGAAAGCAAAGTGGTTTTGAGTAGAGGTTTTGAAATACGTTGAGAACAAAGTGAAGGTAACTGGTGTTCGAATGTATGATTCGTTAAACGGGAAATAGAAGAACGTGCATCATAAAGTGGCTCGGTTTTATAGAGTGTACCATAACGCCACTCGAAGGGCGTAGAGTGGAGCCGAAGACGGTGATTACATAGGCACTTAACGAATATCATGTTGAATATGTAGTATATTTTACACTTCTTCATGTGTGAGAAGTGTTAAAAGATTGTCAAAAATAGAAGGAGGTGGAACTTCCCGGATTTAAAGAACAAAGACACGAAAAGTTAAAGAGATATAAGTCATCGGGGTATAGTTCGTTTAACATGCGGTAGTGAGGAGATGATAGTTTTAATCTTAATGTGAAGGCTGGAGATGAGGAGGAAGAGGAGGTGCATGAAGTTCATCGACCGATGACAGGGACATAGAGAAGAAGAAAGCGGCCATTCCATCGGCATTGTCAGCAGTTGACAATGATAAAGCACTGGCTAGGTTGATGGTCACTAAATATGCAAGTCAAACCGAATTGTTTATGTCAGTGAAGAAAAATGATCGCATTGCATTTTTGGAGATCAAAAGGTTGGAGATGGAAATACAACAAAAGAGGATCGACATAGAGATAGAAGTCCGAAAAAGGAAGCTCGAACTAAAACAACAAATGTTGGACATCTAATCGTGTGAAAAATGATAGAAAAAGGAAATATTCCATAAGATCCCCACCGAGCACTTGAAAGGGTGATGTAGATGAAGCGGGAGATCAAGGAGAAGTGAAATTTACCATATTAGTTTACGTTTTCACTTTTTGTACGTTTAAAATTTTAATTATCAATGTAATGCTTTTAACCTATGAATCAATGTTCAATTTATTTTGTAATCAAATTTGCTTGAAAAATAAGGTTTGTGGTAAAGGGAGTGGTGACCATTGAAGCTAAAAGGTGAGAGGAGTGGTGATGTAACGTTGAGGTGGAGATGAGGGGAATGATAACCATTGTGTCCAGTCTTAGGTAGCCTTTGGTTTGCTCGGGGAAATCACTATGAATATAGGTCTAATATTTTTTTGAAAAAACATTGTTTGGTTTGTAAATACTAGGTATGGATATTTTATCAATTTAAAATCAGTGAAACCATGTATTTGTTCTTCATCACCCTTTTGAAGTTTAAATAAGAAAATGCAGCAACACCAGCTTAAAATATATATTTCATTCATAAACCACCTAGTCAACTCGTAGATGAAAATCGAGCAAATCCTTTGTTGATATTTAGCTAATAATTATTGCATATTGAAGAAGAAACACAATTCAGCTTGAAAATATTGATATGACTGAAGATTACAACAACGGAAGGATGATAATATACTGCAGCGCGGTGGTGACAACAAGGACATTTGATGAATTTAATAAATACGAAGATGCTCCCTTATGCCTTCTGGAAGCACAACATTTGATGAGTAAAAGAAAAAATAATCATTTTAACTCTATTTCGTAGAACAAACTATTTTTTTCTCATTATATTCTATCCATCTTCTAAAGTTATATATGTAGAACCGTAGAGGGGGGGGGGTGAATACAGTTATCTTGACTTCTTTAAAGTTTCTAAAACATCAAGTCACCAATAACCAAGTGATGCAATGATCTACTTAGCTACAAGAACAATAAGTAGATGGAGAGAGAGAGAGAGAGAGAGAGAGAGACCATGATATATACTGGTTTGGGATGGGGGTTTATACCATCCGTACGTCTAGTTGCGAATCCATGCCACCTATACTATTACTCTAGTATAATCCTT
>BQNB010125935.1:5650-19681 GCA_026074375.1 Tanacetum coccineum
GTTGAAATAATGTAGATTCTAATCTCAGATTTTTTGTATGTTAATTTGGAATAATTATAACAGCCTAATATGCATGTATAAAGAGTACATATAACCAGCTCCTTTACTAGTAGCCTATAGTGACACATGTATGTGTCAGAAATAGTCTCAACCTATCCGGACACTATTAAGTGTCAGGAAACTGTGTCATTATATACTTTTACCACCTGGACTTTTAATGACACTTTTTATAAGTGAAGGTGAAAAAAAAATCTTTTAGTGACACTTTATTTGACATTTTCTAACACTTTTCGTGTATCATTAAAAGAGTTTTTTCTTGTAGTGTATAAAATACTAACAACTTTGCCTAAATTTTCAAATTACTTTCTTGTCGAACATTGAAATTTCATCATTTTCTTGTTTTTTCGTCTCTTTAGCTTTTAGATGTAAGGTCTAAATTGGCGTAAACCAGATTCTGATAGTATCCAAGTTCGAATAATATCCCGGAAATTTTGTTTTATCAATGTTAACTTCTGCAGTCTGTTTTGTATCAAAATTTTGTTTACGAACTCAGATATGTACAAATTTGATTCGATTAACATATGTTCAAGCTCACCTCAATGTTTCACAGTAGTCAATTACTTGATGTTTATCCAAAGTTTAAGTGATAAATTTTGTTCTCTTCACTGATTTATGGGTTTACTGGGACTTACACAGTCTAGTATGTTTGTCTAATAGGTTGAAATGGAAAAATATACGTAACCCAGTGAGTGCTTCTAAATCGCCAATCACTGAATTGTCGTTTTCTTTATCTGCTCAAATCCTTTTGTCGATCTCCAATTACATCTTCTTACTTTGTACTAATCACTGGTTTCTAGTACTAAATATCTTATTCGGGTCCCAACCGAAAAACCAACATTTACGAGGGTTTACTGCCGTTATTTTATTTACAATCACAACTACAGAAACCATCTTTTAGACCTGCACATGAAGACCCTTTCTTAAAAACACACGTCTAAAAGACATGTTAACATGTCCAAAGATCTTTAAGACCCGTTGGAATGATTTCCACCCGTCCAAATGTAAAAATGTTATTTAGACCGGTGTACTTGAAACAAACAGGTCTTAAAAGAAGCTCTTTTGAACGGTTTCTCTAATATGCACAGGTCTAAATGTATAAAAGATACAAGACTGGTTGAAATCAATACACCTGTCTATATGCTTTTTGGTAGGATTTAATTTTCGTTGTTCTTTAAAATTTTCAATCCCCCCGCCAAAGAAACAAAAACACAATTACCAATTTCTCTCAATCTACACCACCACCAAACCCTAACTGGCGATTACCGCACCTACAACCGTCATTTACACCTCCATCAATGACTCCCCACGTTATTCCTCGAATCAGATCCGTCACCAAACCCTAACCACCAGAGTCCCCAGCCACCGTCGCTCAAACAACTACCACTGCCGTCACGCACAACCAACCCTCTAAAACCGCCGCGGTAACAAACCCATATTCAGTGAGTGGTTTCAATTTATTTATAAGCTTATATATGTTGTAATTCTGATTTATAGCAGAAAATTTGTTACATTTTGCTATAATTTTGTCTTATTAAGAAGTGAATTATAATATGTGTTGGGTTTTACGATCTAATTAACCATATTAATTAACACGAGTACGCAGCGGAATTAAAGATCACATGTAGAATACATTAATTAACAAGGATAGAAGATGTATACCTTTTAGCACGAAACGATACACCGCTTAAGGTAACCGTTAACACCGTCTTCTATATACGCGTGTGTATAAAACTAATACCACGCGAACCACTAGGATCAAAGAATAATCCCTCTACTTCGACACACACTACACGTCACGGAGATACGCTAGGATGCTAGTCCTTTCTTCACGAATAAAACAACCCAACACTTTGTTCTTGTTTTGGTTCTTGTTGTCACACGACCGAATCCATAAGGGATTAAACAGCTAATCGCATGTAATTAACAATAAGGAAATAATGATGATAAGTGTATCATGCAAATTGCCATTACATGCATACGTACACATAATATTGCATGAAAAGTGATGCAAAGTATAATTTGCCACCATTATCCTTACTGCCGATTGGTGAACAAAGAAAAGAGAAAAACATATTTTGCTCTAGGGATTTTTTTAGTGTGTCGTTTGATCTATGAGGATAAGGGTGTTTATATAGTCTACAAACTTGTTCTTCAAGTTAGACTAGAACACCTCCTCAAGTTCCATAAACGACACTCGGACCCTTCCTTTTTTTTCTTGTTCGACCGGTCACAACCAACACCCCACGGGTTTGGTTTTGTACTAACAAGTCCTTAACTTGTTAATATATTTTAATTAGTTCTCACGTCTAACGTTGTAATTAAAGACCGTTTAATTATTTTGTGAAACATATTAATATAATTAATAAAAATATTAATTACATTAATAAACGTATTCTCTGCGTAAATGCGTGCATCCCCATAGCCTCAAATAATTCTCGGACATATATAATTTATATTTTGTTCATATTCCAACAATATGTTGATTGATTTGATTTAAAGGAACATGTTGATGGTAATGAGTGTGTGGGTAATAATATTAGCTACGCTTGGGATATAAATAGGATAGTTTATTGACCCAAGGATTGTTTAGGTAAGCAGATGCTCACAAGTAAGAAGTTGTTAATTTGTTGTTTGCTTGTTAATAAGCAGATTCAATGTCATTCCAAATTTAATGATTCTGTTTCTCCATATATGAAGTCATCACGAATACGGAAATCAATGAAACAATCCTACATGAGTTTTCAGGGTACGATGCCAAACACACATCGAATTTTCTATTAGGCCCAGAATGGTACTTCTTCAACAAATTGAAGGAACAAAAATTCATATATGTCTACACAAGTTCCATTCATCATGTTGCATAAACCCATTCTGACATAGCCCTTATTAGTTCCTTATACAAGGACAACTTAAACTATATCAAAAAAGAATATCCACATACGCTAAACCTACTGCGATACTCAAGACTAAGTGAGTATATTGAAAATGAAATCAGGTCAAGAGTCACCTGATGATGACGACCGATCCCATAAAGATATTCTTGTGGACGGGGAAATCCAATACTCAACTTATGAAATCATAGTGAGTATGGTGGACTCAGTCCAAAATATCTCCAAAATCACCAATCTCTCATAAATGTCATAGTTTAACAAAATTCCCCACATAGTTAATCAGACGAACAGTATAAAGATTAAGAATAATACATTTATTTATTCATTGGATATATACATGCAAAAATATTGACACAATTTACAATATAAATATACACCCATATACCTCGTATCATTAACGATTAATAAAATAGTTCTAAACATCCCTTAACCAAATACAAAATGATTAAATTCTGAGACAATTCTAGTTTGACAAATCATGCTTATAAGATACGACAATCGTACTTGTGGATAAGGCTTATATTTCTAATTTCAACTAGTAATTTGAAATCTTTATAGAATTTTGAGAATACTTATTTCAAGAATTCAATAAGTGAAGGATCCTTATGAATAATTATGAATGAATGTTTGTATCATAGAAGTAACCAAATATCTCGACGCACTATATCTCATAAGGTTTGTAACATCAACTATTAGACACAATCATCTTCCCATAGCTCCAAAAACTATAAAGCATTCTTGTTCTTTAATGTATAAATGCACTATGCACCTAGTTGATCACCGACTATCCACATGGTCATCATCAAAAAATGAAATCATACATGACTAGTATTGAGTGTCCACTCAATTAGATTTACATCCGAGTACAAAAACATCCCCATTCCTTTTTAAAAATTCCGTACACGCATGAATATTCTCTTAATAATGTTTGGCACAACATGAACTCCAAATTCCATTGTTTTATTGCACAATAAATTTGTTGGCAAGGTATATCCTTAGATTTTTCATTACTATGGACAAATCCAAACTCTAGAAAAATTCCAAATCAAACATATACCATTAAGATATTCAATTCCTATAATTACTAATAACTTTCGACTAAATACCATGTTGTCAAAACAACTTTGATTCAATGCAATGATACATCTGATTTCTCCTACTAGCAATATAAATAGTAACATTAATGAAGCTATAGTCTAACTTAAGATTTCATTTCATGTTCTATCTTATCAAAGACGTCTAACCATTAGATCTTTCTAAATGGTAATGTCGAATAAGTTTTAGATATTAAATACCGCGAATATGTTTAAGCAATAAACATATTAATTTTTCAAGGTTGTTATAATAAATTTCCTAAATCTTTCCAGGTGAAGGAAACCTGACAATAATACTCCCCAATACTGTTTAAGGAATACTCAAGGTATTATATTTATTTAACAATCAACATAATATTATCGCTATATGTTGACAATAATCCATTCTTGGATTCTTGCCGCTCGTACACTTCATAAAGATTATATTAATTCATAAACTCCTTTGATTACTCTTCGTCCTCGCAATAGTAATCATCAAAGGAATAGTTTTAAATTCCATTGTCATATTTCATCTATATGAACACTATTTATTGACAATCAATCATCTTTATATAATTAAAGCGCAATAGAATGAATATTTAATCACAATCAATAGCTTGAGTAAGATTAAAATTTCTATCTATGAATGAACATCAAATATTTACAACATTGCCCCTTATGAGTTTGAGAAACCAAGAACCAAACCACGTGGGTTTTTCTTCTCTTTAAAGAAACTCATTTAACTTCATATATCTAACCGTTACTAGTTAAACATCAATTCAAGGTTTTAAATTGATTATCTTTTGTGTACACCATCATAACATTCATGATTTTGATCCTTTATCAAATCAGAAATTCCAACAATGCATTTAAATGGTTTTCATTATGATACAAAATTCAAACAATTCAATTATGCATCATTAACAGGGTCCCATGATCATTTACTCATATTCCACAATATTGGAAATAACATTATATCAAATCAAGATATTTGAGGATCCTTACGGAACTATTGATAACAGAATAAATTATATCATTAGGAGGTTTAAACATTTACATGTGAACATGTACTTTGTAAAGCGCCTCAGAATATGATATACACTAGAGTGTTAGAAGGTTAAGTATTTTGGTATTTTTAAATCTCTTCCAGATCCTAAAACGCTCCCACTTAGCTTTTGTAATTAAAGACACTTACTATAATTACTTAGCAATGCCAGAGTAGCAATTACAAGACACATTGACAGTTCCTGAGTTTAGTTTGTTAATAACATTCTTCAAAGACTTTTAACGAACTTTAGAATGTGTTTATTAAACTTCTAGCTTGGAGTTATATAGATGTATATATTCAATACATACTCAATTTCAACCTTGAACGAGATTTTGGAGTAAAATATATTTAAGTTATCAAAATTCAAATGAGATTTCAAAGAATTTTGACATCAACAACTCTAGACAATACCTTGAATATGTTTGATTCTAATGAGTACTTTTTATTGTGAGACTTTAACACAATTCTTTTTAGATAACATAATACTTTTTAGGGTCACTTACTTATCAATTATGTCAAACAGAAATGAATATATAATTTTAAAAACCTATTTGCATGCAATAATGTATACGGCTTTAACTTGTTCAGAACTCATCCATGTTAACAAATACAGTTATTTTGCCTTGAAGCAATTCAAAGGACTTTTTGTTTCATTTCAAAGCCACGGATATAACTTACTTTATTTTATAAGTCTTTCAACATTTTTAAAGTACTTATGTTTTTTAATTTACATTAAACATAAACATGATTTTAACTAAATTAACATCTGAACGCCACTCTTGACATCATAAAAATTTCCAAGATTAATCAAGATTACTTTATTATTTGGGACATTCCAAAGATTCACATAAACCATTTTCTTGAAGTAGTCTTTCAATTAAGATGACCTCATTATATTGGGCATTCCAAAAACACATAAACAACAGTTTACTTGAAGTAGTCTTTAAATCATATCCGACATATTGTTTCATGCCTTACGTTCAAAGAAGAACCTTAAATCGATATTGTTAATGCGTCAGATTATTGTACCTTGCACACAATAAAGATGTCACCCACTTGTGCATGGCACACAACATAATACCATGTAATCAAAAACACTACGTTCGTTTTGATTTATTTGGAGCAATAAGATAGTGTCCACAAATATTAGCTTTACATAGTATATGATTGAACCAACTTTGTTTAGTAGAGAAATATTGCACAACTAACCCTCAAAACATAAGTGTCTATAAGTTGGAAAATTATATATATCTGTCAAGACAAGACAAGAAATAATCTGGGTAACCTATGTACTCTCACCACTGAATGTGACAGCATCAAATGAAGGTCTTTAATTCAGAAATAAATCGTGATGCTCCCACTGATTTGACAACATTGCAAGTGTTCCCAGTAACCAGAGAACAACCAAATAGTGATCTATTTACTTTCCAACTCCTTTTTGAAATCTTACAAATATAGTAACATTATACTGTGGATTTCAAAAGTTCTACTATGTAATGATAGGACTATCCCATCAATTCTATTGCTTAACTTGAAAAATGGGATGCAATATCATCATTAATTTGAGATTAAGACAAACTAACTAAGATAATAATCCGAGTTTGCCTTTACCATTTTGGCGGTAAACAATGGTATTTTTAACAATCAAGAGCCTCATTAAAACGATATTACATCAAAGATGTTACCATATGATAGCTTTTAAGAACATATTCTCTAGTGTATCTATATGATCTTAATCTTTCAAAATACTAACACCGTGAAATCATATTAAAAAAAAAGACATGCAATATACACTTAACTTTAAGCTTCCTATGAGTTATGATTACATTAGACAATTTCCCTACGTGTTTTTTCCTAATTATAACTTTTCGTGAGCCAGAAAGATATAAAGGAATGAGTCTTCTATTGTACTTACAAGTTAACAAAGGCTTCTCTGTTTGACTTATTTGAATAAGAAAACAAACCATTTTTTGCGGTTTCTATCGTTGCATAATAACGATTAATAAGAATCGCAAAATTCAACATTTTAGTATTTTCGATAATACTTCCTTGAAGAAAATTAACAACCCATGTTTATTCAAATAAACAAATAATTTTTCTAAGTTATAGGATCCTACTTGACATATCACCACCACATCAGTTGAACTGCTAGTGATGATGTATACAAAAGGTTAATCAACGATTGAATAATACACAACTTTTGCGTAACTCCTAAACCATATGGGACTTTACTTTATTACAAATAATATCTATTAAGCAATGTTTTCAACCAATCAATGCCGCGTGTTTAATAGGTCTAACCCACTAACCAACGACAACATCGTCCAATCAAAAACTGTGTTATATGTAACTACTCACCGTCTCACGAAAAGCGTATAATCACCTTGAGACTGCAAATCTATACACTCTCACGCATAGAAAAAGCGAACTACAAGTGGTTATGTTACAAAATTGGATGTCAAGCAACTTAGTTGAAAAAGGATATTTAATTTTACCGTGTCCAAATATGTACGAAAAGCAACTGCAATACAACTTCGTATCAAGAAAATAATAAAAACATTTATTCTTAATTAAAGTTATTATTAAACGGTATCACCTATGTATCATCGTGTTCTAATGAACTTAAATATTGACCTTAAAATTGACTATATCAACGTATCTAATAAAAAATAAAGATTAGTCCTTTAAATTCGCGAGAAAATAAGAAAGAGAACGGAATTAAAAATCATTCAAACCCTAGACCAATACGCAGACATCCCTACATAGTAATGCCAAAGTAAGGCAACGTAACAACGTAGTCATGTAATATAGGGGTAAAAAATGGTGATCTACAAGACCAATAGTGCATGATAGAGTCCCTCCCCCCCGAACCTTGTCTTGCAAAGCATATAGAAACATTTCGGCAAATTAACGTGCAAACTGACACAAACTATAAAAACTTTAGAATTAAAAATACATTACATACTATAAAATGCTAGTCTAGTCAGGAATATTTTATAACGGATGTAAGCCAAATCAAACTTTTGACATGTGTTGTGATTAGATAGTCCCTAATAAAATCTTTATTTCGTATAATCATTAGTCACAGTTTATGTTTGTTTCCGAAAACCCTTTTTAATTTTCTCACTAAGACAAGAAACTTAAAAATAAAAACAAATAAACATTACCTAACTAAATAACATTTATTTAAATACACTTAAAAACAAATAAGGCATGCAAACATTAAAATAGATCCACAATTATCTAATAATAAAAACATTCAACAAATTCATATAAGCTCCTTACGTCCTATCAAACTCCGGCCACATTCATCGAACCTACATCGATTGGGTAAGCCATATACGAATATATACCACATAGCACATAAACTTAAAGCAACTTACATTTAGGCCCCATTAAAACAAAGCTTAAGGACATCCCTAGCTTTTAAAGTCTTGGAACGAAACCACAACACCATAATGTCCATGCATAATTTCTTGATCATACATATTTGTATAAATCTTTAATCAATTACACTATTTATATCATATAGTCCCACCATGATAATTGCATGTATTTATCATGACGCCGAATTAACAATAATTTATAAACATAAACCCGACTCAAGTAACAATTTAAACACATCAAGTTTTATCTATAAAATTTTATACAACCTAGAATTCATATAATTAATTTTATAACCAATAAAAATTGAATCTAGATGCACAAAGAATCAATAATCTATACTGCAATAAAAAGCCCAAAGGGCTTAAAAAATTAATCAAGAACCCATTATTTGTCAATTTTATACCTTGCAACTACAAATATCATATACTATGGTCTGATGCACTTTATGTGTTTACGATCTAATTAACCATATTAATTAACACGAGTACGCAGCGGAATTAAAGATTACATGTAGAATACATTAATTAACAAGGTATATAAGATGATAAACACCTTTTAGCTACTGATACTATACCACCGCTTAAGGTAAACGATAACATCCGTTCTCTATATACGCTGTGTATAAAACTATATCAGCGAACCAAAATGGATCAAAGAATAAATGCCCCCTACTTCGACACACACTACACGTCACGGAGATACGCTAGGATGCTAGTCCTTTCTTCACGAATAAAACAACCCAACACTTTGTTCTTGTTTTGGTTCTTGTTGTCACACTACCGAATCCATAAGGGATTAAACAGCTAATCGCATGTAATTAACAATAAGGAAATAATTGAATGATAAGTTGATCATGAGCAAATTGTCCATTACATAGCATACTTACACAAAAATATTGCATGAAAAGTGATAGTCAAAGTATAATTTTGCCCCCATAATCCAAGACTGCGCCTGATTGGTGTCAACAAAGAAAAGAGAAAAACATATATTTGCTCTAGGGAATGTTTTTATTTAGTGTAGTCCTTTTAGATCTTATGAGGATAAGGGTGTTTACAATACGTCTACAAACTTGTACTTCAAGTTAGCCTAGAAACACCCTCCTCAATTACCATAAACGACACTCGGACAAACCTACCTATTATTTCTATGTGTTTCCGACCGTATCACAACCAACAAACACCCCACGGGTTTGGGTTTTTGTACTACAAGTCCTTAACAGTTAATATATTTAATTAGTTCTCACGTCTAACGTTGTAATTAAAGACCGTTTAATTATTTCGTGAAACATATTAATATAATTAATAAAAATATTAATTACATTAATAAATGTATTCTCTGCGTAAATGCGTGCGTCCCCATAGGCTCAAATAATTCCCGGACATATATAATTTATATTTTGTTCATATTCCAACAATATGTTGATTGATTTGATTTAAAGGACAATGTTGAAAGCATAATGAAGTGTGGTGTGGTAATAAAAAATTAGCTACGCTTGGGATATAAATAGGATAGTTTATTGACCCAAGGATTGTTTAGGTAAGCAGATGCTCACAAGTAAGAAGTTGTTAATTTGTTGTTTGCTTGTTAATAAGCAGATAAGTACTCAAATAAACACTCTTTGGTTCTAAAGGTAGACGTAAAGGGTGAAGATATAAATATAACATATAGCTAGAGCAATGTGGTATTACAACTGATGATGTATCGGTTTTGATAAGTAATTTAAAAAAGTTACCATATTAAACATTCAGAAATCTCTTATTGTACATGGGTAGCACTTTAACTACTCACTTTGCGTGACAGTTCCATGGATTGAAAAGTTAATTTACTATAATTAGATTTGGCTTTTACTACAATATACTCTCAATAATCACTTTATGTCAAATACAAGATGGGCATTCAGAGTGTCTTTGAAAAGTAAAATCCATTCCAGACGGTCAAGTGTTTATCAGCATACATGAAGAACTCGAGGAAGCCTGCTTTATAAAAATGGTACTTAATCCATCTATTATGAGTAACAAGTTGGTGTTGCTTATTGAAACTGCTAATAAAGGGGCTGTTTGGGATGTCGCCCCATTCGATGTCTTGTTTTTTTATTTTCTTTCTGTTTGGTTTGTGTGTATTAGTTAGATTAGATACATGAGTTCAGTAACTTATACTTGAGAGTTTCGTCCCTAAAAAAAGTATGAAACCATACATTTAAATGTCTAAAGATTTTTATTACATAACAGGATTATATTTGTCCATATAACATGACTAAGGACTATGCCTATTGCCTTGATTCATTTGAAATATTTTAGTAATATGCCAATGAATTTTTTTATCTTGTAGCCTGCTGATTTCGAGCCCCCATTCTTCGGAGGTTGCACAGAGGATGAAACCATAACACGTGGACCAAATCCTTTGAAAATGGACGTCGAGAATGTTAACAGCAAGCATTTTGCACTAGCTTTGAAGGTAAGGAGTTATGAGTGCAATAGCAAGCTTGAAGTTTTGATTCAAAATATACAGTTACATTTTATGTTTTTTGAACATTACAGGTTAAAAGTGTGCTTGATTCTTGTGAGGATGATAATGCGGTTTGGGTGCTGATTCTATGCAAGAAGATGTCGATAGTGATGCTCATAGCGAGATGAAGTGCCAATTATATTCTTTAAAAGTGGAAAATGGGTTGGTCAGAAATAGGTCAAATTAAGTAATTTTAGCTTGGGTTGGGTTGACTCTATTTTGGTGAGCCTTTCTGCTTTTTCATTTTATGTTATTCTTTTGTATTTATGAGACACCAATGTCCTTAACTGATAAAACTATATACGAATCTAAATGTCTACTGTATTGTAGAGTACTTTGCAGGACAAGCTAGCTAACAAGAATTTGAAGCATGTATCATTCAAGTTAGAATCTTTAGAAATTAGGGGATGTTTGTGTTTGGTGATTATCAGACTTCACAGGTTTGTATAATTCTTCAAGTCCAGGGTTCGGTATGAATGGAACAAAGACAGAAAGTATTTTGTAACAGAATTGATTGCTTTATGATTACAATGATTGAGTACACATATATATAGTTGTTCAACGGGTGCCACTTGAACCATTGTGATGGTTCGGTCAGCGGTTACTAGCGGTTGGTGGCGGTTGGTTACAGTCAGCCAACACAACCCTTCATATTTACAGGTTCTTACCCAAACTATTCTATTTTACATATTTCACACTAAAGTTTGTTTTCTTCTAATGTCGAGATTAACCCAACATTCACCCCCTTAATGTCGATCATGCTGAAGAAGGTCGTTCGTATCATGCACTTTCCTTCCATGTATCTTGGTTGTTGAGTCTTCATTCCTTTGTATAAGTAGCATCGTCTTTCTTGAGTTCTCGCAACATCCTTGTGTAGTAGTATCACGCAACTTCACTATGTCTTTATTCTTGTGTAGTCTTCTCACATGGCTTCAGCTTCACTTGGTCTTCATCCTTTTGTAGTTTGTTTCGGTCAATTTTGGACATTGTAGTGAAATATTTCCTTGTTCTCGAACTGATGCACTGCTTGATGTGTTATCATGCTTGTCACCTTCTACCATGCTTGCTTGCTTTTAACTTGCTTACTTCTTACAATCAGAACCGAGATGGTTTCTGGTTTTCTTGCTCTTGTGTTTGATCAAAAGATCAAAACTCTTACTTGTTACTGGCCAACTTGCTAACCAGGTTTTCTTGCTAAACTTGCTTAATATTGACCAACTTGCTAATCAATATTGTATTTTCCAGACCCACTTGCTAATCTGGCTCTTTCTTGCTTTGATCAAAATAATTGATCCTTTCTATTTGAATCTTAAGGCTCGGAACTTGCTATGAACCTAAGGATTCGGTCTTGACTTGCTAAGAATCACTAGGATTCGGTTTAACTTGCTACGAACCACAAAGGGTTCGGGTCTTACTTCCTACTTTGTGAACCACAATGGTTCGGTTACTTGCTATTTTGTATTTGTAAAAGTGAAAAAGATTTTTTTCTTTTAGATAAAAATACAAAACTTGATTTTTCTTACTTTTACTTCCTTCAATTGATTTGGGATTTTATATGTATATATATATATATTTTTCAAAATGATAATATGACCTTTGCTTTGCTGCTTCTATTTCTTAAATCCTTCCTCCTTCTTCTGGGTTTTCTTTGATCGATGCTTTCTCGATTAACCTCTTGTCAATCGGTGGTTTCAAAAAAAAACGTTTGTCTTTTCCGGTTATGTTTCTCCGGTTAACCTCTGGTCTTTTTTCTGGCCTAAGTCCGATTGCCTTCGTGCGTTTCTTCCTTTTGATCGACTGGTATGATTATCAAAGAAAGGTTTTATCTCCTTCAATCGATCGGATCTTACTCCGCCTCTGTGGGGTTTTCAATCAGCGATTCTGATCACTTGTTACTCTGTTTTTGATCGTCTTCTTACTTCTCCAATCGACGAATGAACAGGTATTCCTTCTTCCTTACTTTCTATTATGAACCCCTGGAATCGTTCTCCCTTGATCGATTAGCCTTGGGCTCTGATACCAAATGTTTGGAGATTATCAGACTTCACAGGTTTGTATAATTCTTCAAGTCCAGGGTTCGGTATGAATGGAACAAAGACAGAAAGTATTTTGTAACAGAATTGATTGCTTGATCTATTACAATGATTGAGTACACATATATATAGTTGTTCAACGGGTGCCACTTGAACCATTGTGATGGTTCGATCAGCGGTTACTAGCGGTTGGTGGCGGTTGGTTACAGTCAACCAACACAACCCTTCATATTTACAGGTTCTTACCCAAACTATTATATTTTACATATTTCACACTAAAGTTGTTTTCTTCTAATGTCGAGATTAACCCAACAGAGACGTCGACTCTTATTATCTCACCATCCTTTCAAAATTAGTGAGTTTGTCAAATAAATCCAACTATGTAATGGGTAATTCTTGAACTTGAATGGTTGCAACAAGCGAGTTGAACTTGTCCCCTAACAGGGTAACGATGTGAAAAAAGGTCTTCTTCACTAATATGATTTTGAATAAGGATTAGTTCATAAAAAATGGACCGTATTTCCTTGAGAAATTTAGTAGCAAATTTATTATCTTTTAGATTTTTAGCAAGCTTAGATTTAAGCGAAATGATCCTGGATTATGAAGCATTTGCATACCTATGCAAGAGGCGTTCTCATGTTTCTTTAGAGGATGAAGCCGATGATATGACTGGTTAAATCATATTTGAACAACTACTAAGGATGGCACTAAGAAGGGTTTGATCTTGTCGATACCAACGAGTGTAAGCTGGATTGATTGTCTTTCTTTCATTGTCAGAAAACTAAGATGGGATGACTAGAGTTCCATCAATATATTGCAGCAAATCAAGGCCAATAACGGTTGACTGAATTTGTTTTCTCCAGACAGGGAAGTTGGAGGAAGTTAGTTTAATTGGAAAGTGAGTTTGGGGCATTTAGTGTCACAATGTTTGAGGCCATAGATGAAAGAACAGAGAAAAAAAAATGGATCTGAACTCGTTAGAGTGTTTTGGCTCTTGATACCATGTAAAGATTAGAAGATGATCGTAAAACTTG
>BQNB010125936.1:0-19681 GCA_026074375.1 Tanacetum coccineum
ATTAGAATTTTATGAGTACAAAATTCCTGGTTAATACCCTTGATATCGGAGAGTTTCCAAGCGATGGCTCGCTTGTGGGACTGCAACACCTTTATGAGAGCGGCTTTCTCCCCGACACTCAAATCTTTAGCAATGATGACTGGTAATTTGTTGTTACCCTCCAAAAATGCATATTCGAGGTGGGGAGGTAAGTCCTTGAGCTCGACCTCGGGAGGTTCATCAATTGATGTTTCATCGGTTTTGGCTTCACAAATCTTAAGCTCTTTTCTAACTTCAGGAAAATAATTTGCATGGTTGGGGGGTGGTGATGAAGGCTCACTATTTAGGATAGCTTCGAGGAGAAGAATGTCCTTCTCAAGATCACATTCGGCATCATCAATTCCTGATTTATACGAAGTATCAGAAAGTTCAGCCTCGATTTCTTCAAGAATGAAATCGCTACCCTCGAATGAGGTGAGGGTGGGAGAAGTGGTATCAACAATTGGTTCAAAGGAAGGAGTGGAATTTTCATTTGCTAATACTTCCGAGAAACCTAAAATCTCTTGAGAATATTCCTCACAAGCTATATCAATAAAGTCGACCTTGTTAACTGATTCCATGGCATTGTAGGAGAAATTTTTCGTATCTCCTACTTTGAAAGTCACGGATTGGTCATCGTGCCTAAGGGTCATTTACCGTGAACATCGATTAAGGCACGTGCCGTTCTTAAAAATGGTCTTCCTAAAATCAACGGGACTCTAGGGTCGGCATCATAGTCAACTACCACAAAATCAGCTGGAAAATAGAAGGTTCCAACCTTCACAAAAACATCTTCGGCTATGCCGGTGGGAGTGGAGATTGATCGGTCGGCTAACTCGAGTATCATCCTAGTTTTGGTCAGTCTTTGGAGATTAAGCTTTTCAAAAACGGAGAGTGGCATTAGATTGATGCTTGCGCCGAGATCGACCAGGGCCAAGCATTCATTAACCGGTGTTTTGGTTAATTCCAAGATCTTGTCTTTGTTGTTCAAAAGCTTTCTGAACATCGGTGCAAACTTAGGCATGTGCAGGAGAGCATCCGCGAAGCTCAGCTCGAAGTGGAGATTCCGAAAAATTTCCATAAATTTCAAAGCTAAAAGGTCGTCTTTTTCGCGGATTTTCTCCTTGTTTACCCTAGATGGATATGGTAAAGTGGTTTTGGTCTTAGGCATGACAACTGGTTCATCAACTTGGACTATCGGAGGTTGGACGTCTTTGGTACTTCCGTTAGGAAGCACCGTGTCCTTTGTCACCTCGGTTTCAACTTCCACCACCGGAGGTGGAATTTGAGGTCCATCATATGAAACACCGCTTCTGGTGGTGATTGCTTTCAATTCACCCTTTGGTGAGCAAGTCGGTTATGTTGGTTATTTGGTTTTGCATGTTTTGCATAACCGCATCATTAGCTTTGACATAGCTCTCAAAATCAGTTTTTGATACACCCGAAGCTTGATTAGCTGGAGCTTGGTAAGCTGGGTGTTGGTTAACCGGGGGTTGATACATTGGGGCTTGTTGCTGAACCTGAGGTCGTTGGATTTGACCATGGTTGTAGCCATTCCCACGGTTCTGGTTTTGGTTCTGGTTCCAACGATTCTGATTGTTGGCTTGGCTATTGTGTTGCATGGGAGGAAAACCGGGAGGTCTGATTTGGTTTGCCATCGGTGGCGGACGGTAACCGGAATTTCCTTGGTTGAAATTGGCTGCGGCTGCTTGCGAGACGTATTCTTGGATGTTATCTCGGTAATTGTTGCTATCGGTAGCCGGAAAATTACGATATGAGTAGGCACCAACGCAGGTAACACAACTTTGCTGAACGGCCCCATAAAATCAATGCCCCAGACGTCAAAGATTTCACAAACTTGGATGGAATTTTGTGGCATCTCATCCCGTTGTGAAATTTTTCCTTGACGCTGGCATGAGTTGCAGTTTTTAACCAACTCATGGGCATCTTTGTAGATTGTGGGCCAAAAGAATCCGGAATCGAAGACTTTTCTTGCTGTGTAGTTAGCACCGTGATGTCCACCGGTGGGACCATCGTGGCAAGCCATGAGGATGTCATGGGCTTCCTTGCCAAAAACACAACGTCGAATAACTTGATCCGCACAGATTTTAAACAGAAAGGGATCTTCCCAGAAATAATGCTTCACGTCTTTGAAGAATTTTCTTTTCTGCTGGGTTGACATCCCTTTGATCACGAAATTTCCCGCATGGTAGTTTGCGATGTCAGCAAACCATGGGGTACTAGCATCAAGAACAGCAATCGAACTAAGAGTTTCAAGAGGAAACTTTTCATTTATTTCCTTTGGATCGAGTTCGTTCTCGTGAGGATTCTCTAATCGTGATAGATGATCAGCCGCTAGGTTCTCAGCTCCTTTCGTGTCAACTACATCAAAGTCGAACTCTTGAAGGAGCAGAACCCATCGGAGCAATCTCGCCTTAGAATCTTTCTTAGCAAAGAGATACTTGAGGGCGGAATGATCCGTATACACAGTGCATTTGTCATGACAAAGGTAAGATCGGTTTTTTTCGAATGCGTACACACTCGGCTAACATTTCTTTCTATGTCGTGGTGTAACGTGATTCCGCCCTCTTTCAGTGTTTTTACTTGCATTAGTGTATAGGCCTGAAATGTTTTCTCATGACGGTTGCACCAAGATACACCTAAGGCGAAATTCCGGCTTGCAGCGGCACATTTTTTTAAGTTCAAATGTTTATTCCAAGTCTGGCAATTAGGATTGGAGCCTCGGTTAGATTCTTTTTGAGAGTGTTAAATGCTTCAATACACTCTTTGGAGAAATAAAACGGAGTCTCTTTTTCAAGCAAATGGGTCATGGGACGGGCTATTTTTGAGAAATTCTGGATGAATCTTCTATAAAACCCGGCATGCCCAAGAAAACTACGGATACCTTTTACAGTAGTCGGGTGAGGGAGCTTTGCGATAACGTCAATCTTAGCTCGATCGACCTCAATTCCTGACTTGGAGATTTTATGTCCAAGAACAATGCCTTCCTTAACCATGAAATGGCTTTTCTCCCAGTTTAGAGCTAAATTGGTGTCTTCACACCGCTTAAGCATCTTTTCCAAATGGGTTAGGCATGTAGAGAAAGAACTTCCAAAAACTGAAAAGTCATCCATAAACACTTCCATCGTTTTTTCGATCATGTCGTGGAAGATTGCCATCATACATCTCTGGAATGTGCCTGGTGCATTGCAGAGGCCAAAGGGCATGCGGCGGTAGGCAAAGGTTCCGTATGGGCAAGTAAATGTTGTCTTTTCCTGATCATTTGGGTCGATGGGTATTTGAAAATATCCTGAGAAACCATCGAGAAAACAATAGTATTCGTTTCCCGCAAGCCTCTCGAGCATTTGGTCCATGAATGGTAGTGGAAAGTGGTCTTTTCGGGTGGCTTCATTCAACTTTCGATAGTCAATGCATACCCGCCATCCCGTAACTAATCGAGTTGGGATCAACTCATTTTGCTCATTCTCAACTACGGTAAAACCACCTTTCTTTGGTACACAGTGTACCGGGCTTACCCAGGGACTATCCGAGATAGGGTAAATTAATCCAGCGTTAAGAAGTTTTTCAACTTCTTTTTTATGACATCGTGGATTTTTGGGTTTACCCGTCTCTGATGTTGTACCGCTGGTGTGTAGTCCTCTTCCATTAGAATTTTGTGAGTACAAAATTCCGGGTCAATACCCTTGATATCGGAGAGTTTCCAAGCGATGGCTCGCTTGTGGGACTGCAACACCTTTATGAGAGCGGCTTTTTCCCCGACACTCAAATCTTTAGCAATGATGACTGGTAACTTGTTGTTACCCTCCAAAAATGCATATTCGAGGTGGGGAGGTAAGTCCTTGAGTTCGACCTCGGAAGGTTCATCAATTGATGTTTCATTGGTTTTGGCTTCACAATTCTTAAGTTCTTTTCTAACCTCAGGAACATAATTTGCATGGTTGGGAAGTGGTGATAAGGGTTCACTATTTAGGATAGTTTCGAGAAGAAGAATGTCCTTCTCGGGATCACATTCGGCATCATCAATTCCTGATTTATACGAAGTATCAGAAAGTTCAGCCTCGATTTCTTCAAGAATGAAATCACTACCCTCGAATGGAGTGAGGGTGGGAGAAGTGGTATCAACAATTGGTTCAAAGTAAGGAGTGGAATTTCCATTTGTTAATACTTCCGAGAAACCTAAAATCTCCTGAGAATATTCCTCACAAGCTATATCAATAAAGTCGACCTTGTTAACTGATTCTATGGCATTGTAGGAGAATTTTTTCGTATCACCTACTTTGAAAGTCACGGATTGGTCATCATGTCTTAAGGTCATCTTTTCACCGTGTACATCAATCAAGGCTCTTGCCGTTCTTAAAAATGGTCTTCCTAAAATCAACGGGACTCTAGGGTCGGCATCATAGTCAACTACCACAAAATCGGCTGGAAAGTAGAAGGTTCCAACCTTCACAAAAACATCTTCGGCTATGCCGGTGGGAGTGGAGATTGATCGGTCGGCTAACTCGAGTATCATCCTAGTTTTGGTTAGTCTTTGGAGATTAAGCTTTTCAAAAACGGAGAGTGGCATTAGATTGATGCTTGCACCGAGATCGGCCAGGGCCAAGCATTCATCCAACTCTGGGAAATCACACGGTATCAGAAATCTACCCGGGTCTCCTAATTTTTCGGGAAATGTCTTTAGGATGACTGCCGAGCAATTTTCATTAACCGGTGTTTTGGTTAATTCCAAGATCTTGTCTTTGTTGTTCAAAAGCTTTCTGAACATCGGTGCAAACTTAGGCATGTGCAGGAGAGCATCCGCGAAGCTCAGCTCGAAGTGGAGATTCCGAAAAATTTCCATAAATTTCAAAGCTAAAAGGTCGTCCTTTTCGCGGACTTTCTCCTTGTTTACCCTAGATGGATATGGTAAAGTCGTTTTGGTTCTAGGCATGACAACTGGTTCATCAACTTGGACTATCGGAGGTTGGACGTCTTTGGTACTTTCGTTAGGAAGCACCGTGTCCTTTGTCACCTCGGTTTCAACTTCCACCACCGGAGGTGGAATTTGAGGTCCATCATATGAAACACCGCTTCTGGTGTTCTTCTGGTGGTGATTGCTTTCAATTCACCCTTCGGGTTAGCAACGGTGTTGCTAGGAAGAGAACCCGAACTTGAAGTAGAAGCTTGGTTGGAATTTACGATTTTGGTGAGCAAGTCGGTTATGTTGGACATTTGGTTTTGCATGTTTTGCATAACCGCATCATTAGCTTTGACATAGCTCTCAAAATCAGTTTTTGACACACCCGAAGCTTGATGAGCTGGAGCTTGGTAAGCTGGGTGTTGATTAACCGGGGGTTGATACATTGGGGCTTTTTAATCCTTGTACTTTTGGTAGTCTAATGATGTATTTATGCTAGTTTTACAATGCGTTTTGTAAAAATCTAAACTTTGAAATTTATAAAAGTCTAAAAGGGTGTGTTTGGTTTCGACGTGGGCAAAAGGGAAAACAAAAGGAAAATGACATTTAAATATTTTGGTTGTGGTGGTAAAATAACATTTGTTGTCAAGGAGCTTATTTCTATTTTTGGCTTATAAATAAGCCTTTCGTAGCTTATTCGAGTTTTATTGGGCTTATGGTGGTCTCAGCCTAATAACAAAACAAAAAGAAATTATTATTTTTGGCTTATCCTAGTTTTGGCTCATTTTGTGTGCTTATGCGTGGCTTATTTTCATGCTTATTTGGATTTTGAGATTGTAGGCTTATCTCTAGCTTCTTCGTAATTCTTTTGGCCACTTGGGCTCACAACCTAAGAAGACCAAAATAAGTCGTGGCTTATTTTAAGGCTTATTTTGAGACCAAAATAGATTATTTGTATGCCTAAGTGCTTATTTATTTATTCGATAGCATATTTACTATTATTAGGCTTATTATAGCTTATTGTTGGGCTTATAGGGCCACAACCCAATAAGAAAAATAAGCTACGGCTTATTTTCCACCTTAATGGTTCCAGCTTATTTTTACAGCTTATAATACTAGCTTATTTTATTACCTAATGTACTTATGCGTTTACTAAGTCGCATATTGGACTTGTTTTGTAAAACGTTGGACTAAAAAGTGAACTTTGACTTATTGGAAATGTCGATATTTGATCTTTATGGTTTAATAAGCCAAAAGGCCCATTAAAGGCCAAATGGTTTTGGTTTATGGTTTAATAATCCAAACGAATAATTTTCAGATATATTTCTATTTCTTATCGACTTATTGGAAATGTCGATATTTGATCTTTATGACTTATGTTGGTTTTTGGACTATTAATACTAAGACTAAATCTATATTTGAGTTTTCGACATGTTTCACTTTCGGCATTTTATGGTCGGATACTTAGACTTAATTGCAATGAACTTGGTTTGTTAGATAAATATTGAACTAAAACATGAAAACTAATAATGGGCAATAAGGCCCAATGACTAATGCACTAAAACTTGAACTAAATAATTATGGGCTACCAATGGGCCATAAGGCCCAATGACTAATAAACCACATACTAAAACATGATGGGCTTTGATTTGATAATTGGATTGACTAGTGGTCTTAAATTGGGTTAGACTTATGCGTTAGGACTTGACTAATACTTTCGGGCTAACATTGGGCTTTTGGGCCCAATAAATGAAAACAAGTGAAATTGGACTCTTAAAACAAGGTATTGAATCGACTTATGAAAAAATTAGGTTTATTATAGGTCAAGAATCCTCAAGATGGACATTTGAAAATATAGTTGGATAAAAAGTGGCGAAAATATGTAGTTTTGGCATTTTGTCGGAAATTGATTTATTTGAGGTAAAATATTTAGAAATAAGGTTTAAGACTTTGGGAAATATTTATAAATAAACGGGTCATGCCAAAAAATTTATAAATACCTTAAACTTAGGAAATATTTTGGAAAAACTCATTTTCTTATAATTCGACAAAGGACGAAATCACAGTTTTGTTAAACATTGGTTCATAATTAATAAACGGTTATACTTAAACACAATAAATAAACTGAAATTCATAATTATAATTGACTACGCGCGAACTCACCCCTCTTTATACATATATATAGATGTAAATATATATAAATACACAACAAGGGACGAAATCACGCGAGACCAATGAAACCGGAAGCAGTATAGAGTGTTCCCGGGTCGTTATGTCTCAACGAGGCTAGAGATGGAAAATCGAAAGACGATTGATGATTGATGTTTGAATATGACAAGGATGTGATTATGATTGGGCACTAAACCTAATAGGCAAATGAACACAAAGCTAAACAAGGACAATAAGCTAGAGCAAGCATAAAAGCTAGAAAATGGTGAAAACACCTAAAACTTTTAAAGTTAAAACACAAATAAGCTCAAATAAGCTTAAGATAGACAAATAAGCTAAACTAAATCTAAATAAGCAAATTCAGCATGCAATTAAGCTAAATTAAACAAGAGAAACACAACAGTACTAACAACAGTACTAACAGTATTAACTACCAGTACTAACTTAGAGTTAGTACTGCTAGGCTTAAGTTAGTACTGGTAGGCTAATAAAATACAAAGATACAAAAATAAACAAATAAGCTAAAACAGAAATTTAACTACCCAAAATAAGCATTCAGTCATAAGAATAAGCAACTAGATTAAGCTAAAAATAGCAAATAAGCTAAAAAGCTACAAACTGATACACAAATAAAAATACTTTGAAAAGGAAAATGAGCTTAAATAAGCTTACTCCTAAAGACAGTAAAGGAAAATGGTTTAATCTACTCTAAAAAGCTAAGGAAATCTTAAATAAGCAGATTTAATAAGCTGATAAGCTAAACTGAACCATCAGTATTAACTGTTTTAACTAACGGTACTAACTTGGAGTTAGTACTGCTAGTGTTTAGTTAGTACTGCTAGCTTTAAAATTCAAGAAAATGAACTAGCAGTACTAACTTAAGGTTAGTACTGTTAGTTGAAAATATCCCTTAAGGTTTTCAAAAATCATTTTTTTATTTCAAACTGATTAAAAACAGATTATTAAACAACAAAATAAGATACTTATAAGCAGACTTTAATCAGGAATAAGCACTTAAATAAGCTAAATCATTCTAACAGTTTAAACTCTTAACTAACAGTTTTAATCAAATGAGCTAACAGTACTTAACTAAGAAGGAGATACAAACTATTTTTAACTAACAACTAAGCAAGATAAGCATTAAACATCATAATAAAGCATAAATAAGCAAGTATAAGTAATAAATAAGCACTTGTTAACAGTTCTGCAGTAAATAAGAAATAATAGAAAAAGAGAGAGACTTACAAAACCCTTGCTCAAAATAGGGTTAAACAAAGAGTCTACAAGCTCTAGCTTGTGTAAAACAAGCTAGTGAGAGTCCATAAGCCCATCCAGAACTGGCTTATCATCCATAAAGTAAGCTGAGGTATATTTGAGAGTGATTTTTGTAATTTTACTCTTAACTACTTAACTTTTTATCTTTACTTAATGAAAACAGCTTATAAGTAAGCTGTACTGATGGTTTTTTGAACACAAAACAACACAATTAAGAAACTTAGCACTTGGAATTATAAATTGACTTAAAACTCAAATTGCATTAAAACTTGAAAGTGTTACAAAGCTGAAAGTAAAAGCTGTAAATGACTTAAAAATTAAGCTAGGATTAAAAAAATTAATTAAAACTAACTAACTAACTCAAAGGCTTACAAAAGGCTCTTATATATAGCCGAAGTCTTCATCTCTTGGACTTGCAGCTTGTGCTTCTTTTTTGAGAGCAAAAACAAGTGTGCTTGTTGTGTGAGGTAAGTCTTAAAGCAAATCCCAGCCTTTGATTTCTTTTGTGCTTCTTTGGAGTCAATCTCAGCCATTGAAGATACTTGGGAAAGGTGAGGGATTGCCAACATGGACTTTATACAGCTGGGGGGAAATAGTAGGGTGGATGAAATGATTTTGGCTAGGGTGTCGAGTGGTTTTGCAGGTGGGAAGTATGGGAAGACATCCAAGTTGTACCTGGGTTTTTGATGGGGCGGGAAAGATGGCTTTATGGGTAAGTAGGCAGTTTTGTCCCCTCAAGTTGTATAACTTGAATGTAATCTCTGCCCGGTTTACAACTTTGACCCTTGTCTTGTTATTTTAGTAATACAACTTGAGGTTTTGGCAGTTTTAGTCCCTCAAGTTGTATTTTCTTCACTTGGATTACCTTTGACTTTGTCCTTTCCATTCCATGCTTGGTTTTGTTTGTTTTTGGCTTTCTTTTTGTTTCTTTTCTTGAATATCCGTTTCCTGCACAATACAAATGCAAAACATACAAATACAATGTATTTTTGGTACGTTTTTAGTCATTTAAGTCCGTTTTAAATGGAAAATGGTATGTGTAATTAAGCACATACCAAAATCCCCCATACTAAGGTATTGCCGTGTCCTCACGCAATGTTATGAAGTAAACACTCAAGAAACCCCAGGTTCTATCAGATCTAGAGAAATTCTATTGGCTGTCATCAAGAGGTGTAGTCTTGGAAATAAGTAGACGTGTGAAAGAAGTAATCATAATTATGGTACGTAAACTAATGTAAATGCATCAACACGTGGAATTGTAACCTTGATTAGCCTAGCATAAAAATCAAATTCATACCCAGTACATCTATTCCCAAACAATACCTGTAAATCTCGGGATGAGATTTCTGTAAGGGGTGGAGACTATAACAACCCAAGAATTTTATCAACTTTTTTTACCTTTATGCTATTATACGGGAATAATTTTTCGTTTTATTACATTACTTATATTCTCTCTGTATGTAATAAACTAAAGTAGACGAGCTCACAACACTACGTATGGAAATTATCTTATATAGTCAGCAAACTCTTAACACTATCAATTCCAATATCTTAATATCATTAATTTCAAGGTTATACTTACTAATATATGGTACCATTTGCCACATCATATCAAATGGCTTAAACCATTTTTCGGATGCCCTAAATCCCTCATATGTATGGAGGGTTATCCCCTAAAAGTGATGAACAAAGCAATTTAAGCATCTTGTACAAGTAATATGATATCTCATTTGAAATATAAAATCTCTTCAAGTCAAATTACAAATCTCTAAAAGCTCAATATACAAGTCATTAAGCATGATCTATAAAATAGTCGTTTTACCTCCGTTTTCATTCTAATTTCTTCACCACTACTTGTGTACAATCTACTACAGTCATTATACAATATATAAACCCTAAATATTCCATTCATAAGCTTTATAATCGTTTTACACTCAACAACCCTAATCAAAACCCTAAACCCTAAACCAAGTAGGTTTCTAAACAATGACCTGTTTCTGGCTTCTTATCCATTGAAAACCCAAACCAACACTCAATTGAGTGTAAAAACTATTTTACAATCTTATTAATCTACTTAATTATTATTTATTCATTACTTCATCATTTTACTTCATTGTACGTAAAACATATCTAGGTATCCTATTTGTACAGAATTGGTTATTTAACCCGTTTACTTGTTTTAATCCAATAATTCTAATCCCATTTAACCAACAAGGGCATTGTAAAACTCATAAAATCAGTTTTACATTTCATCATCTTTCATTCTCACTTGGCAATGTGAGAAATCAAAGCTTAGAATAACTTAACGAGCTCCAGAAAAACCACTAATTATGCCTAATTGTGATTTTGACCCGTTTTCTCTAATTTCAACCATTTTTACTAAAACCAACGACCAATACTTCATTATTATACTTTATATAAGCTCTAGGATTTGGTGTTCCATCATTCTTATATCCAAAAGTATGCAAAATATAACGCTAAGATAAGTACAAGAAAACCTAAATGAGCCTCTTTTTGACCCGTGTACCTCGTTTCTTAATTTACTCCATTTTACCAAACCAATTGTAATCTCTTGCTTAATTACCTTAATCCCGACCTTAACAACCTATTCATCAATCTTTAATATTCATAACCACAATGTACTGTTATAACCTTTGAAACAGTCGACCAAATATTTAACGAAACCTTTATACTCAATTTTGACGAATTTCAAACTTCCTAGTTCAAATAACATGTGAACCTCTTCTAGAATCATAATAGAAGATTACTAAGCAACTTTGACTTATTCTAAAGTCAAGAATGAAGCACCATGTGCTTCTTTTTGCTTTATCTTTTAGCCATGGCAGACTTAAGAAAGGTTTCCAACACTATCCACCTCATTCAAGCTACTCCTAGACCTTCCACTCCTCATTTTCTAGCCTTAACACATCTCATACTAGCTTGTACATGTGTCTAGATCAGAAATGAAGCCTTGCTTACTCCTTGCTACTTCAAATGGGTATAAATAGAGGCATAACGTGTTCATTCTTCTTCATCCCCCACTTCCTCCTCTATAACCCTTCATAGTAGCAATCTTGCTCATATTGAATTCTAATAGCTCCTTTTTCAAGAAGTCTCTAGTACAGTAAGGAAGCAAAGAAACCAAGGAAACGTAGCCGAGAGTCGTTTACTTAGCCGTCATGAAAGACTAAAGTCCGAATTCTGACCCTTTCCAAGCTATAAGCCCAAACAAGGGTTATCTAAGTTATATTTGCTTGTAAACGTCATACATATTCTTATGTGTCTTGTAAAATCTAATATTTATGCTTTGAATCTCCAAAAACCTAAGTGTTATGCCTTTTTGATCCAAAACCGTACACCCGAAACCCTAATTTCATGTTTTTACTTAAACTATGGGTTAAACTTATAAAATTTTGTTATAATCAATCCTAATAAGCTATTATAATGTTAAAATAAGTGCTTTGATAAGGTCTTAAGAGATTTGACTTAAAACGCCGCGCGGTTTTCATTTTGAAACCCTAATTTGACCCGTTTTTACCTTTTAATCTTAACGAATCGTTAATTTAAACTGGTGTTATGTAAACTTCTTATTTGAGTTTATTATACTTATAAATGTCTATTTGAAATGTTAAAATAAGCTTTCACAGGCAATTTTGGACATTGTTTTGTAATTATAATCCATGAAAGGGGTATATATCGTAAATTTAAGAAAACTATAACTAAAAGGATAAAAAGTGTCATTTTATCAAAGTTAAACTATTTGGGTCCACTTTTTAAAGTACTAGGTTTTATTGGTATATCATAAAAGTTGAGGACCAAATTCGTAAAAGTGCAAAACCTAGGAGTCATATTTGCAATTTCCTGAGAACCAAGGTCTAAAATGTAACATTTTGAAAAAGTATAAATCATGTTTAAAAATTACAGGACTACTTTTATTAAGCTTCTAGTGCTTAACATTTCCAGATATGATTAACTACGCTTAAAAACGATTTTCATACGTAATCACAATATGGGAGCTTCTTATTAAGAAGTTTCATCTTGGTATTACGTTCTGACTATGTTGTTGGGGTTAACGATTAAAGTGCCTAGCTCTAAACGTTTACTGAATGAATTATGAATTATGATGGCACGAACAGTGATGCAACAATTCCAAAACTCTTCAATCAAATCATAACTCTTAAACAAGTTCTAAAGTTCAATTCTTCCTAGACTTGACATATTCTTATCAGGTTGTAGTGACGTGGTTGTTTACTATCATTTTACCTTATCAATTCCCTGGTTTAAGGTTTGTGATAAGGTCGTAAGCTTTTATTTAGAATATTTATTACATCTACCACAGTTGAGTTCATAGTCTCGCTTTTTCTATATTTTGAATGTTTATGAAACCCGCGAGGGGGATACATGCTTGTTTTCAAAATTCTTTTTTCACTACTCATTTATCTAATAACATTGTGATTACTTTTCAAAAAGACTTAATGAGTTCATAACTCCACACTATCATTTACTTTATAACTGTAATAACTGCAATAACCATGAATGCAAGTGTTTTTTCCAACTGTATGCTATCCTGATTATCTTATTGCCTAAGTACGTTCCTGTGCACCATTACTTTCCATATCATGGAATTCATAAGTTATTTGCGTTGAGAGTCTACGCGAATATTGTGTAATAGATCTATTGGGAGGTGACGGCTTGTTTGTTTACTCGTGCCTGGGGTTGCAAAACGCACTATAGTTGTCTAAATAGGTAACCTTGGGCACATTTACCTTTTCCTCGGGGACATCTGTCCCTAAACAATTATCACTACGGTGATTTCCCTGTTTATGTATTGTTGTCATGAGACTTGGTACAATAGTAATGTTTACAATGTTTTCCATGAATATTTGTTTTAGTTCATTTTTACCCATTATAGTAACTTGCATTCAACCATTTGATATTTTCAAACTATTTTCCATGTTCAATATGTTCTCCTGATATTAAATGTTCTCTCCATGATTAATTATCCAGTAATTGCCTATATTTCCATATAATAAACTGTATTCAATTATTACATTCTCAAACCTATGAATTTCACTACTTTGTGTTGACCACTTTTAGCTTGTTTATTCCATGTAATTAAGCAAGTTGCCATGGCTCGAAGTGGCATGGACTCGTAGATGGTTGAAAGTTATCTTTCAAAAACATAATATTTAGATTTTGGACCTGCATTTCTGGAAGAAAACTGCTGATTATAATGAATGATAACTAATAATTTTCACCAACATCGTCTCTTTTCAATGTTGTTTTCTATGTTTGATTGTTGTATCCATGAAGTAATACCCCAGATTAGTTTCCGCTGCTATATTGTAAAAATGGGGGTGTTACAGTTGGGCAATGCCGACATGGTGCCACATGTTCAACTCAACCCTCACCGGGAATGCTAGAGTTTGGTTTGACAAGCTACCAAAAGAGTCAATCGTATAAATTTTATAAAATAATTAATAAATATAATATGAAGTTCTAAGAACAGGTTTATGGTAAAACTCTAATCTTCAGCAACAAAGCAATCAGGATACGGCTGGAGATACTTCACATCAATGCAAAGAGACGGAGAATCTACGGAAGACTTCATGGAAAGATATAAGGCAGAAGTCCTGGACGTAGAAGGAGCTCCGGAATGCATGAGAATCTCCGGGTTTATGCACGGAATAACCCACCCTGGGTTAATCAAGCGTCTATATGAAAGAATTCCGAGATCTATGGACGAAATGTATAGAATGACTACGTCTGCCTAAAGGGAAGTTGCATGCATTAGTCACGGCCAGAGAAAAAGCAATTTCATCATGGAAAACCGTCAGCGGGGGGGAGGGAACAAACCGATTTCTAGAAATGCTTCAAAAACAAACAAAGAAGAGGATCGTAAGAGATAGATTCTCACTCCTCACCAAAACGCCAAAAGAAATTTTCGCTCTGGAAAAAGGAAAGTTCAAAGCTCCACCCCCAATGGTAACTCCTGTGGAAAAAAGGATCCGAACAAATACTGCGAATTTCATTCAGATACGGGCATAGCACTGGACGAATGCCTGCAGCTGACGAAAGCAAATAGATGAATGATCAAGGCCGGAAATTGTCGCAATTCATCCAGGAATTAAAAACAGAACGACAAGCCGAAGCACCGAAAAAAGGGAAGCGTGGAAAGGACTAAACCTCTGTCTTATGTTGATCCACCATGGGAAAGGGTGCCAAGCCAGGGGATTCACCATAGCTTTCTTCGGAGACGGCAATTTCTTTTCCACCTCTGAGGGAAGAAGACGGGACGGAGGGCCCAATGATCATCGAAGTCGAAATGGGCGACATTTTGTTGCATCTGGTATATCAAATTGACGCGGAGCATCATCAGAAGTCTTGTATGAACATTGACTTCATTAAAACTCCGACAAAGAGATAAGGGATCAAATGGTTCCGGCCAACAATAACCTTATCGGATTCAGTGGAGAGGGACATTTGGGGCCACTGGGCAGATAGCCTTGCTGCTAAAGATAGGTGATCGTACACTACACCTCGCATGGATGAACTTCATGGTTATCAGGTCATCATCCCAACACAAATGACCAATAATAGGCAGGGGGGCATATAGGAAAAAAATCCGCGCCAGTACCATCAACATCATACAGAATGTTAAAATTTCTCGTTGAAGGCGGCACGATAACGCTACAAAGTAGTAGAGTCATTCCTATGGAATGTGTTATGATCTCCGGACCTAGCATCCAGCCTCCCGCAGTAAACCAAGTACTGGAAGAGAAAATAAATCATTGAAATCACCCAGAGTACCCGTTGGAAACAAGACAGTGGCCATAGGTATCAACATTAACAGAAAAAGGAACGCAAAAGAACTAATGTTCTCACTTGATCAAACAAACTAGGATATTTCGTGGAAGCAGCTGATATGACGGACGTCTCACGATACATCGCGGAACACCGCTTGTATATCCGGGTGGGGGGTATTCACCAAGTCAGGCAAAAGATGGAGGTCAGGGCACTTAAAGAAATAAGTTAATCCAAGAAGAGGTGGAAAAATTAGTGGACGATTGCATTAATGAAAACGAGGTCCTTTATTACAGTTGGTTGCTAATCCTGGTAATGGTCAAAAACGCATGACGGAATTGGCGAAGTGTTAGACTTCAAAGATCTTAACAACGCATGCCCCAAAGATTGTTATCCATTACCGAAAATAGACTGGAAGGTCCATTACCGGAAATAGACAGGAAGGTGGAGTCCCTCTGTGGGTATTCTTTCAAATGCTTCTTGGATGCATATAAGGGGTACCACCAAATTAAGATGGCAAAAGAGGATGAAGAAAAAACGGCGTTCATAACAAGCCAATGATATTTTGCTATTTAGATTGCGTTGGTTTAAAAAATGCCGGGTAAACATATCAACGCTTAGTGGATAAGGCATTCCAAAGGAGACTGGACGTAACATGAGGTTTATGTCGATAACCTGGTTATAAAGAAGCCACTACAGGAGAAACGAAGAAATCATCCAAGACATAAAGAATCATTCAAAACCCTTCGAAAGATATCACATGAAACTTGAACCAAAAGAAAGAAATGCACCTTCGGGAAGGCAGAAGGATTGTTCTTCGTTTTACAAAGAATGCACCAACGGTTGAGAGCATGTCCGGGAAAAAGCAGACACAAGTCCTTGGCGAATGTGTGTAGACTTCAAAGATCTTAACAACGCATGCCCCAAAGATTGTTATCCATTACCGGAAATAGACTGGAAGGTGGAGTCCCTCTGTGGGTATTCTTTCAAATGCTTCTTGGATGCATACAAGGGGTACCACCAAATTAAGATGGCAAAAGAGGATGAAGAAAAAACGGCGTTCATAACAAGCCAAGGGATATTTTGCTATTCTAAGATGCCGTTCGGTTTAAAAAATGCCGGGTCAACATATCAACGCTTAGTGGATAAGGCATTCCAAAGGCAGATTGGACGTAACCTAGAGGTATATGTCGATGACCTGGTTATAAAGAGCCACACGGAAGAAGAAATCATCCGAGACATAACAGAAACATTCAAAACCCTTCGACAGATAAACATGAAATTAAACCCAAAGAAATGCACCTTCGGAATGCAGGAAGGAATGTTCTTAGGTTACAAAGTAAGCACCAACGGGTTGAGAGCATGTCCGGAAAAAGCAGACACAGTCCTTAGCTTGCCATCTCCGAGATGCATCAAGGACGTGCAGAAGCTAAATGGAAAATTAGCAAGCTTAAACAGATTCTTGTCAAAATCAGCAGAAAAATCGTTACCTTTTTTCAAAACCTTGAAAAAATGCACAAAAAAGAGCGATTTTCAATGGACACCGGAAGCCGAAGAGGCCTTCAAGCAGATGAAAAAACTTATTACAGAGCTCCCAACACTGACCGCACCAAGGGAACATGAGGAATTAATCATATACTTGGCTGCAGCAAAAGAAGCTATTAGCGCGGTCTTGATGACGGACAGAGAAGGCAGGCAAATACCAGTATATTTTGTAAGCCGCACTCTACGAGGCCCGGAAGTCAACTATACTCCTATGGAAAAGTTGGTGTTAGCCTTGCTCAGTGCAAGCAAACGGTTGAAAAGATACTTCCAAGCACACACGATCGTTGTGATAACAAATCAACCGATAAAGCAACTGTTGTCAAGTTCGGAAATATCCGGAAGAATGCTGAAATGGAAGTTCGAGCTAGAAGGATATGACATCCAATATAGACCAAGGACCGCAATCAAAGGCCAAATATTGGCAGATTTTATTGTGGAACGACCGGAAGAAGAGTCTCCGGACGAACTCATGACAGAACCGGAAGTACTACCGGAGCCGTGGACGTTGTTCACGGACGGCTCGTCAAGCGTAGACGGCTCCGAAGCAGGACTAATACTAACAAATCCGGAAGGGGCAGAAGTCTTTTTAGGACCATGGCTCTGGTGCGTCGGACCACTCCAAGAAAATTACGTCCTAAGAGAAATACACGAGGGGTCGTGCAGTATGCATTCCGGCCCTAGATTTGTGGTTGCCAAAATAGTCCGAACAGGATATTACTGGCCAACAATGCATATGGATGCACGAAACTTGATAAGGGAATGCAATGACTGTCAAATACACCGTCCCATCCCAAGGAAACCACAGCAGAATTTGACCCCCATCATGTCTCCATGGCCATTTTATAAGTGGGGGATAGACATAGCCGGACCTTTCCCAGAAGGTCCGGGTAAAGTCAAATTCTTAATTGTCGCTATCGACTATTTCACTAAATGGATCGAGGCAAAGGCTGTCGCAACCATCACCGGCAATCAAGTAAAGAAGTTCGTATGGGACAACATTGTTTGCAGATTTGGCTTACCAAGGGAAATTATATCAGACAATGGAAAACAGTTCCGGGATAATCCATTCAAAGATTGGTGTGAGAAACTGTGCATCCGCCAATGCTTCGCTTCTGTGAAACACCCACAAGCGAACGGTCTAGTTGAAATAGCAAATAGAAGTTTAGGAGAAGGAATAAAGGCAAGGCTTGATGAAAGAAGCAAAGATTGGATAGAAGAACTTTCGCACGTCCTATGGGCCCACCGCACAATGATCAAGTCAAGTAACGGGGAAACACCATTCTCACTAACTTACGGCACGGAAGCTGTCATCCCGGCTGAGATAGGCATGCCAACACTCCGAACCGCGGAGATAGACCCGGCAAAAAACAACGAAGCTCTGGAAATCAACTTGGACCTCATAGAAGAGAAAAGGAAGCAAGCAGCAATACAAGAAGGAAAAAGCAAAAAAAAGATGGAAAAATATTACAACTCAAGAGTTCGCGGCACAAGTTTCAAGCCAGGCGACATGGTCTACCGCAGCAATGAAGCAAGTCATGCCAGGGACGAAGGCAAACTTGGACCCAAGTGGGAAGGACCGTACGAAGTTAAAGAGTCGCTTGGAAAAGGAGCTTACAAACTTAAAGACTGCAAAGGAAATGAAATGCCGAGGACATAGAACATTTGTAATCTCAAAAAGTGTTATATACATGAAGTGTAAGAATCCGCCCGCCATGTATGATGCTCCGAAGGGCAATATGAACTCCCGCACGTCCTATGGGCCCACCGTACAATGATCAAGTCAAGTAACGGGGAAACACCATTCTCACTGACTTACGGCATGGAAGCTGTCATCCCGACGGAGATAGGCATGCCAACACTCCGGACCGCGGAGATAGATCCGACAAAAAACAACGAAGCTCTGGGAATGAACTTGGACCTCATAGAGGAAAGAAGGGAGCAAGCATCAATACAAGAAGCAAAAAGCAAGAAAAAGATGGAAAAACATTACGACTCAAGAGTCCGCGGCACAAGTTTCAAGCCGGGCGACATGGTTTACCGCAACAATGAAGCAAGTTATGCCAGGGACGAAGGCAAACTTGGACCTAAGTGGGAAGGACCGTATGAAGTTAAAGAGTCGCTTGAAAAAGGAGCATACAAACTCAAAGACTGCAAAGGAAATGAAATACCGAGGACATGGAACATTTGTAATCTCAAAAAGTGTTATATACATAAAGTGTAAGAATCCGCCCGGCACATATGATGCTCCGGAGGGCAATATATTTATTTATTCTCATCTTGTAATATTTTGAATTTCAATAAAAAGTGGGGATTAGCTACCCTCACAAGTTTTAAATTTTAAATTATTTTTTCACTTTGCAAAGTTATATTAATTGTTAAGACGCGCATGCAAGGAGCCATGCTCCACAAAAATATTATCACGTATAATAACGGTTGAGCAACCTCAAAATTAGCTCATGTGCGTAAGAGGTATTGCAATCCCTGCACTGGGAGAATAACCCACAAATATTCACAAGACTATTTATTACGAACGTACACCAGTAATAAACAAAAAAAATAGCAAACATAGCACTAGAAAATGTGTTGCGGAACGGACCTACAAGAATCCGTCCAAATCAGATGTTAAACTTACAAGATTAATATCAATTTACAATATAGTGCCGCAACGGCCACATACGGCCACGGCATATAAAATAAATTCAAAACACAAACAAGCCACTGTAACAGACCACATGCGGTCACGACAAAATTTCAAAACGAGGGTCTTCAAATTGGGGCATACAAACCACGCTTCCCAAATCCTCATCTATGTCCAAATCCTCAACGAAGAGGGCAGCCGCAGAGTTGCTAGCCTCACCCAGCAAGTTCCGAGAGGACAAGGGATGAGAAACTATATCCACCATTAACTGACGGAGAGCCGCGACATGCTTCTTCGTGCCTTCGGCGCGCGTG
>BQNB010125937.1:8219-19681 GCA_026074375.1 Tanacetum coccineum
TTAGTATTTATAAGTTGGTGGGTACTATTCATATGAAAGGTTATGATCTAGATATTAGGGCCCGTTTGGTATCTAGAGGGGTTTAGGATTATGATTCGAATTTGAATGTATTAAATTTTTGTTTAGGATTTAAATTTAAATTTGATATATGAGAGAAAAAACTATTTAATTAAAAATATATATTTTAAAAGTTAGTTAATATAAATACCAAGAAAAAAATAATAATGTTATATTTTTTATTAGTTTGAAAAGTGTATTGAGAAAGGGTAAATTAATGTGGTACCCAACATGGGTTTAGATTTGTCAAAAGGTGTCTCCTTTGCATGGAATCATATTTTAGCGCTATGGCTCACAATCTTTCAATTTCAAAATTGTACCAAACAATTGTGTTTAGGTTTGAAAGGATTCCTCGAATGCAAATGTGTCAAACCAAACGGACCCTTAATAATTTGAAGAACAATAGTCTAAACAATGTTTATATATTTTCAGTGTTTACTTTGAGTGTTTTTGTTGCGACCAATTGGGAATGGATCAACTAAGAAGATAAAATAAAATAAGAAGAATAAGAAATGTTTGCAGCCACGTATTTCAAATGAAAAAGGAGAATATCATGGGAGATGCATCTTATTTTGTAGGTGCATCTGAAATATGCGGTTCTGATTACTTTTCATTCTTCCCATTTTACTTTTATTTCTCATTTGATCCTTACTCGCGACCAATTACATAAATATATACTTTCATATTTGCTTTAAGCTTTCTAATTTCACATGATTTACTTTCATGTAAATAAGATAAGACAACATTGTAGTAATACTCTTTCCGTCTCAATTTATATTTGTTTAGTTTTGACTTTTTGAGTTTTTCTTTATCAACTTTGACCATAAATATTTTTATTTGTGTTATAGAATACTTGATGAACTTATATCAATGAAGAATACATTTAAAACTTAATTCATTCATATATTTTGCATCAAATATTAAATAACACAAACAAAAATATTTAAGGTCAAAGCTGATAAAGAAATACTCAAAAAATTAAAACTGGACAAATAAATTGAAACGAAAAGAGTAATAAATTGTCTTTGTTACCTTTTTTTCTTCGAATATTGTGAGGTTATAGTCACATATTTGTATTTTTTTGACTCAACTTTACACACTCTCACATACTTATATATGTGTACTTATGACAAAAAAATTGAATAAATTATATCAAATAACGAAATATTTGTTGCTCTTTAATTTCATATCTATTTCGATATACTTTTCAAAATATTCTTTTGAAATTTTAAGAAAAAAACTATAAAAATCAATATATTTCGTAATATACTTTTATATTATATAAATATAAAAATAAATAAATTAAGATTCTCCCTCCTCCGATGAACTCCATTTTCCTTTCAAAAACTTCTTATTCCTCCCAAGAACCTTTTATTTCTCTAAAGAATTACTTATTTCTCTTACGAACCCTCTTTTCTCCATTGTAATCCCCTGCGAACCAATTGCGGACCCTTCTTTTCATACCCATTATGAACTCATAGCTATTACGAACCCATTGTGAACCCTAATTATTACGAGCCCACTCCTTCCTCACACATTCTTTTTAAAACCCATTCAGTTCCACACATTTTTCTTTTGTACCTTCATTTTTCTATTTAATTTGTCATTTTATCAACAATTTCAAGTTCATTATCAATTTACTACGTCGTGAAAGACTTGCGATCTTTTGTCTTTTAACAATTTTTGTTGGTAGTTTGTTCAATATTTAGTTGTCTGTTGAAAAAATTAATATTTATGAGTTATGACTTTTGAAATGACAATTACTTTTTGTCTCTTTATTTATCGTGAATATTTACGAAGTAAAACTAGATTAAACCGATGAAAATGGATGATGAAAAAAAGTCAGATTATAGTTTTAGCAAAAAAAATTGTTTAATATTTAGGAAAAAGAACAAAGGTGTTCTATATATTTAGAAAAAAAATAGTTTTAGCGATATGTCACAGAAGTGAGTTAAGTTGAAAATAAGTGTCATTTTGAGTTACAGAAATGCAAATTTTCCGTCTATTTATCACCCGAAATAATTTTATATATACACTAAAATGTAAAAGTTATAACTTAGCAATAATATATTATCCTCTACGATTATTTCTTTTAACTAACTTATAACATAAAGATTTAAATAGCAACAAGTTAAAAATAAATATAGCATTAAAAGTAAACTAATTAACCAGTTGTTATATATGTTTATATTTTTAGCAAAAAGACATTTTTAAATAATTTTATATAATACCGTAATACTAAACTATTTACATGTATAGCGATACTGATTTAATTTGTTAAATATAACTCTCTTCATAATAATATGTTACGTTTTTATGAGTATTTTGTTAAAACAATGCCGTTATATATAGCGATTTTGTGTAAAATAAATCATGTATTAGTTTCAGTGATAATTAAAAAGAATATGTATTAAGCTATGAGATTACATTTAAAGATTATTTTTCATTAGATATCTAATGAATATCCATTTACTCAACTCATAAGTGAATATGGATATAAATGGACGAAAATTCAAATAGATATGTATAAAGTTGGTCACTACAACGACTTTCATTTTTTCTGCCACGTCAGTTTTCTCTCTCTGATGACATGACTTTTTACCATTACAAGACGACCTTTATTTTTTTTCAAAATTTTTTTAATAACAAAATTAAATTTTTTTTATTTTTTTTATTTTTTTGAACGGCGACTTTTATTAAGAAATACTAGCAATGAGCTAGAAATTACAAAGAAATAAGAGACGGGTTTTTATACCAATCGTCCCAGCTAAACAAAGTATTGCATCTATACCGACACCAGTAATAAGAACTACAAATAATCTCATCAAAAAATGTCTCCTTAGATTTGGGCTTGGCCTCGAACATCTTCTTATTACGAAAATTCCATAGAAGCCACCACATCACAAAATAAATACCTTGGAACATGCTTTTATTACATTTATTTGTCCACATACATCAACCATAACTTATCTAAATGATACGCAATAATTGGAACAACCAAAAACAATAACGAACAAGTATCAAAATACAAATATTTCTTGTAGCAATACCTTAAAGCTTCCCGCCCAACCGGCGGGCCTTGAAACTAGTTACACAATATTAGAACACTATTGAAACTTTGAGTGACTAAAGAGACATTTTTCAAACGTGGTTATTATTTTTACTAGGAGGGTACCCGCGCAATGCGGCGGCGGGTACCCTGTAATCATATTTTTGGTGAGCGATATTTTTCGATTACATATATTTTGTGATAACGAATTTACGTGACAAAAATTTTAGGGAATAATTTTTTCGCAAACCATTTCATATTAATTTTTGGACTTCAATGGTATAAAGTTTAATTATTTTTGAACATGTTTATGTTATTTTAATAGTGGAGATGATAATAATGACATCATTCGATTCAAGTTTTCTAACTGACGTGCTATATTAGCTTGTACAATGTGCATATAAATATGTATTACTTAAATATGTAGTATAGATAGCTTGTTCAATGTGCATATAAATATGTATTAGTTAAATAATTAATAGGAGAAAGATATCAATCTCTTTTATATATAATATAAATAATCAAAAGAAAGTTGTAGTGACTAAATTGAAACAAAAATCAAACTTGATTATTATTTCATGATTTTCAGCCTAAAGTTTATTTGAACACGATCCGTCATGTGACCAATAAGAATAAAGATAAATAGAATAGCGGGTTTTTGTTTCTTTATAAAAGTGGGTATTTATCTTTACTTTTATTTGTCAACATGATAGGTCATGTTTAAATGAACCTTAGGGGGTTTCTATCTTTAAATAAATCTGTTACCAGGTAAACTTGATAAGACTCGAAAAAATATATTTAAATTATTGCGCTAATTTTGATACAATGTCTAATGGTGTATTTTTTTTTTCGTGTCGAAATTTGGTTTTGCGCATTTTGTTTCCACACCTACATTTTCTTTCTTCTTTTATTTATACAACTTGGGTCCTTGATATCAACCCTAAGAGTCCTAGTTGAAAGGTTAAATAGGAAAAAAAAATCACGCGTTTACCTTAACGCCCGTTAATATATATGAGCTTCTGTAAGACGATTGGTAAAATAAAACGAGGTGATGAGGCAGGGAATAAAGAGACCTGGTTAACTAGTATGGGGTACTATAGTGACTAGTTTTAAAGTTAGCAGTAGTAAATTTGGCTAGTGGATATTGATCATTTTTTGCTACATGATTTAGAATGTCAGATCATATGATGAAAATATTAGTTCATACTCCTTGCCATTTTTTCTATACCATGTGTGCATTAATACATCAAGCCTGATACACTGAAAACCAACCAAATGAATAACATGACTTTTATATTACAAAGTATTTTATGAATAATCCAATATAAACATGACAACGATCACAAATTTTTGGTATGCTCATAACTCAATGGTAAATATTATACTACTATATATCCATCAAGCACAATAAATTTTTAAACCTATGAGCACCATGGCACCACTAGAGTTAGCCCAAGTAAAACAACTCGAACTTCCCTCCAAATTCGAGTTTTTGGGCCTATCCACTGCAACCCTGGTCTATAGTTGATCTTATATACTCTTTAGAAATCCCGAAGCAGGCATCACGAAACAAACGAGTCACATCTTGAAGTGACCCGCTTTACAAACTGGACCTGGGCTATGTGACCCGCGTGCTACGCACAACACATTTCCAGAGAATCTTTCTTTTCAAAGAGGATTTTTAACTTTTGATCGAGTGATTGACTGAAAAGGTCAAATGTAGAATCAAAGTCCAAGGTTTTCACTATCGAATGCCTTGACCCCAAGACCTGTATACATTAGCGCTATCTCAATTAAAAATATTGTAACGCTAAATTCTCTGTGGTTAGTCAGAGTTCTTTAGATGGACTTTAAATCGCTTAACCAATCCACTTTTGCTGGACATCAAAAAGTGAAATGTAAACATTGCATCATTTAGTTAAACAATAAACACAATCTTACCCGTTTTCCTTTACCCTCTTTACATTGACATCGTCGCTAAGATTCAAACCATCATTTCTAATGTAATCAGTCAAAACCAGAGTAATCATAATAGTTTTACAAACACGTGTTCACAAATCACTATAGCGGGATTTTACATAACTTGCCCGATAAGTTTTAAATTTGAGCCAAAAATAAACGAAAATATGCGCATTTTTTATCCCCGCTCATCTTCTCCGGCGACATGTTCGCCCGGGAAAAAATTGTGATTACAAAAATAATATCACGTGAATGTTTAAGGTCTATTAGTGTTAATTATCGTTAGTTTAATTAATCCCGGGCGACATGTCGCCCAGGGAAAGTTTTTTAATAAAAATTAATTACATTTTAATATTTATAAACTGTATATTTTTTTATAGTAAAACCTTTCCGGGCACATGTCGCCCGGGAAGAGTTTTTAATAATAAATTATACAGTTTTTAATATATATAAAACTGTATAATTGTACGATATTCAAAAATTATTAACGCATGTGACTCCCTTCCGAGTACACCATATACATCAGCGATTGCCACTAAACTCATATGGCACTGTGGATAACTTCTCGTCTTCCTTCTCCAAACGTATATTTCGTCATACATTTACTATAAAACCATGTTATCTAATGAGAATTACATCAAACTTTGTCTATGTGACAAGTATAATCTGTTGGGTTTTAAGATCTAATTAACCAATTAATAAACACGAGTACGCAGCGGAATAAATGATCACGTGTAGAACATAATAATTCACAAGATAGAAAACATGTACCTTTTAGCACGAAACGTTACACCGTTATAGGTAACCGTAAACACCGTCTTCTTTATACGCGTGTGTATAATACAACGCGTGAAACCACGAAGAATCAAAGATATGAATCCTCTAAGCTTCCACACACTATACGTTCTTAGCAAACGACGAGGTATGCTAGTACTAGTAGTGAATAACCAACCGACCAACGAATCTTGACAATCAAGTGTACCGAATAAGTCTTTGTTGCTTAGGGTCGAACCACCAAAATCATGAAACCCTTTTTAGCTTCTGTTGCAATCGAACCAAGAAGATAACCCAAGTAAACCGAAATCTTTTAAGGTTTGGAAGTTCGGGCGAGCACAAGAATGATTTTGGTTTTAGGTATTTAGTTATCTCTTTTCCTATCATCTAACAATAACCCCAAGACCCTCTTTATATAGCCTCAAAACCTTACCTTGTCAAACAAGCAATCCTAATCCTATTATGATTGTAGTTCCAACCGGCTAGGGAAAAAGAAGGTCAACCCGCAACCTTGGATTATTCCGTTTATTCAATATTAGTCCCTCAATTCTTTAACGACTAATATAAATACTTGTTAACATTTAACATATTTTCTCGTCATTTAACATATAAACGTGTGCGTCCCCTTAGGCTCGAAAATATTTCCGGGCATATATTATTCATATATGGTCATATTCCAACATAATCAAACTTGATGTTCTTTAATTAGGACATGGTTTTGTTAATAGAATGGACCTTGGTTGCTTTAGGGTTTTCCTTCGAACTTTGAAGTATGGCTGCGATTGTTTCCATGTGCTTTAGATTTTTAAATACTCCATGTGCAATCGTTGAATTTTGGCCTCGAGTGTTTAGTTTTGTACCTGGGTGTTAGGTAGTGATTACGGTTTGCGAGTGTTTAGTATCGTTATGCAGTTCGGTTCATTTATGTGTGTTTTGTGGTTTGGTATAAACCGTACCCAACCTAGCCCAATCAATTTCGTTAAAAACGGCAAGCCACGTTTACACTAAATCATGCCTATGAACAACGTAAGTAACCTACTGCATTACGGTTTATTTCCTACCACATAAAAGACAAAAGTAGGAAAGCAAAATCAATTTCGTTAAAAATAGCAAGCCAAATTTACGCTAACTTGTGCATATGAACAACGTAAGTAACCTGCTGCATTAAAATTCATTCCCTACCACATCAGAGACAAAAGCAAGAAAACACAATCAATTTCGTTAAAAACGGCAAGCCATATTTACACTAAATCATGCATATGAACGACGTAAATAACCTACTGCATCACAGTTCATTTCCTACCACATCACAGACAAAAGCAAGAAAACACAATCAATTTCGTTATAAACGACAAACCACATTTACACTAAATAATTCCTATGAACAACGTAAATAAACTAGTGCATTACAATTCATGACCTACCACATCACAGAAAAAAGCAGGCAAAGACAATCAATTTCATTACAACCGGCAAGCCACATTTACACTAAATCATGCCTATGAATAACATAAGTAACCTACTGCATTACAATTATTTTTGTACCACATCAAAGACAAAAGTAGGCAAGCAAAATCAATTTCATTAAAAACGGCAAGCCACGTTTACACTAAATCACGCCTATGAAAAACGTAAGTAACCTACTGCATTACAGTTCATTTCCTACCACATCAAAGACAATAGTAGGAAAGCAAAATTAATTTCGTTAAAAACGGCAAGCCAAATTTACGCTAACTCGTGCATATGAACAACGTAAGTAACCTACTGCATTATAGTTCATTTCCTACCACATCACAGACAAAAGCAAGAAAACACAATCAATTTCGTTAAAAACGAGAAACCACATTTACACTAAATAATTCCTATGAACAACGTAAGTAAACTAGTGCATTACAATTCATGACCTACGACATCAGAGACAAAAGCATGAAAAGACAATCAATTTCATTAAAACCAGCAAGCCACATTTACACTAAATCATCCCTATATACAACATAAGTAACCTAGTGCATTACAGTTCAATATCTACCACATCAAAGACAAAAGTAGGCAAGCAAAATTAATTTCGTTAAAAACGGCAAGCCACATTTACACTAAATCATGCCTATGAACAACGTAAGTAACCTACTGCATTATAGTTCATTTCCTACCACGTCAAAGATAAAAGTAGGAAAGCAAAATCAATTTCGTTAAAAACGGCAAGCCAACTTTATGCTAACTCATGCATATGAACAACGTAAGTAAGCTACTACATTACAATTCATTTCCTACACATCAGAGACAAAAGCAAGAAAACACAGTCAATTTCGTTAAAAACGACAAACCAAATTTACACTAAATCATTCCTATGAAGAACGTAAACCTACTGCATTACAATTCAATGTAAACTTACCGCATCAACATTCCAAACAAGTGCATCACAATGTAAATTTTTTCCATCACAGTAATACATTCTAGTTGAGACAGTTTATCAAACACCTTATTTGCAGCTTTCTTAAACATGTTTTGTATCTAACTTTTTTCTACATTGATGAAGTAGGTTGCATCAAAATCCAACAAAAACATGATTTTAGTAAGAAAAAAATTTGATGTGGTAAAAAAATTAGTGTTCATATAAAAACTTATGTGGCTGTCGATGATGTATTAACATATCGATGCAATCATATCGATGTAGTAACGGATCGATGTGGTTTCAGATCGATGTGGTAACAAATCGATGTTGTAATAGATGAATGCGGTAACCGATGGATGTAGTTTCAGATGGATGCAATATAGATAGATGTAGTAAGCATCATTGATGCAGTTGGTTGCGTCAAAGATGATGAATAATCGTAGTAAGCATCACAGATTGATGTGGTTTGTGTGTGACGAAGTGTGTTTTTTAGAGAGAGGTTGTCAATTTTTGAGAGAATGAAACACCAGTTGTGTAAATTACACTATTATACAATTGCCCTTTGGAGTTTGCTTTATTTACAAAAATGCCACCGCACTTTTTTAATTGGTCAAATCTGGTCAAATATGATCCAATGGTTGAGATCTTTTCCTATCCTTTTTATTTTAACACTTTTTTATTATAACCTTACGTATCTATACGTATTTATATATATATATATATACGTATATATAGAGTTGGGGTAAAATAAAAAAGACTTTATAATAAAAAGGTAGGGTGAAACCACAAGCCGTCATGTGTCCCATTATCCCCCACCTTTTTTTAAAAAAACTTCAGGGGTGATTCTGTACTTTATATAAAACTACAAGGGTAATAACTGTAAATATTGTTCAACACTATATAATATGATTTTTTTTCACACACAACACAAAACCCAGAACCTCTCGATAACATCTCACCGAACCTCTCGATAACCACCTTTAACCACCACCTTCCCCACCGTTCCCACCGTTAACCATCGTTATCCACCGTTGCTTACTATTAACTGCCATTGTTTAAGATCACAACTCATCTCATTGATTTTAAAAAAAATATTCATTGAATCATCAACAAGTAACGACTGTAGTTCATCCTCTTTCTCTAATTGTAAGCATCTTATTGAAAGTCTTTAACCGTTTTATGTTCATCGCTTTTTATTCGGATTTTTATATGTTGTAGATTTAGTAGATGTAGTAGATGTAGTTTGTTTGTTTTTAGATGCACTAGATGTAGTAGATGTACTAGGATTTTGATTTTCAGGCTTTTGACATTACATTATTGATTATTAATGTCTGATCATGTTGTGATGTGCTAGAGAATGCTTTGTAATGCAGTATAATGTAGCTGGTGTTGATAAGTAACTTATAAGTTAAAATGTAGTTTGTAGATGTATTAGATGTTGTAGATTATGTTGTTAGATGCAGTAGGATTTTGATTTTCAGGATTTGACTTTACATTATTGATTTTGAATGCCTGATCATGTTGTGATGTGTTAGATAATGCTCTTTAATGCAGTATAATGTAGTTGGTGTTGTTAAGGAACTTATAAGTTAACATGTAGTTTGTAGATGTAGTAAATGTAGTAGATTATGTTGTTAGATGCAGTAGATGTATTAGATGTATTAGGATTTTGATTTTGAATGCCTGATAATGTTGTGATGTGCTAGAAAATGCTCTGTAATGCAGTAATATGTAGATGTTGTTGTTAAGGAACTTATAAGTTGAATGTAGTTTGTAGATGTAGGAGATTATGTTGTTAGATGTAGTAGATGTATTAGATGTAGTAGAATTTTGATTTTGAATGCCTGATCATGTTGTGATGCACTAGAGAATGCTCTTTAATGCAGTAATATGTAGTTGTTGTTGTTAAGTAACTTATAAGTTAAATGTAGTTTGTAATTCATGCTAGACAATGAAACAAACTCATTTTAACTGAAATAGATGACTTGTTTTCATATTATTCAAATGAAACTGATTTAAGACTATGATGTACTAATATAGAGTTTTTATGTTTTGAGGTTTAAACCACATTAAGTGATGTGCTAGTTAATGCACTGTAATGTAAGAGAATTAAGTCTATGATGTACTCTTATAGAGGTTTTATATTTTGACGTTTGAACCACATTAAGTGATGTGCTAGTTAATGCACTGTAATGTAGTAGAATGTTGATATTGTTCTTAAAGAACTTATTATAATTTAAATGTGCTTTGTAATTCTTTATAGTTTATATTCTACTACATTCTAGTGTATATCTTACTGCATTACAGTACAAAAAACCACAATGACTTATGTAAATGATGTATAGTAAATGATGTAATGAATTTCTAACATTCTTATCATTCATTTTACAGGTGAAGATTATTTTGAAATTGTTAAAGTTAGAGATCATGTAGGTTTTTATGTTGTTGGCAAAGATAGTACTAGGACGTGGTATCCTGATATTTTAGTACATGGCGAGAAACCTATACAAGGAACTCAGTTTGTTTCAATTGACCAAGCTTATAGTTTTTATGTAGCTTATGGCAAAAAGGCGGGGTTTGATGTTAGACGAGGTGGAGAGTACAAGGCGGTAGATGTTGAAGAGCTTAGATGTTGATATATCAGAACATAGTGAAGTGAGTGATGGTTTTGAAAGGTTTAGAGATCTTAAGAAAAATCAAACTAGGAGTAAGCATACGTTTAGGTGTGGATGTTTAGCATCACTTACCATTAAGAGATTAAGAAATGTGTTTGAGGTAACTAGTCTGATAGAAGGACATAACCATCCCTTTGTAGTGGAAAAAGACATGATATTTATGAAGAATTCAAGGAATATTGGTTATACAAAGCAGCATTTCCGATATCAAGTTTCAAATGCGAATTTTGGTCCTGCTATAAGTTTTAGGTTAATGAAACAAATCCATGGGGGTTTTGATATGGTTGGTGTAATGGTGAATGACTACAAGAATAAGAAGAATAAGATTAGTATTTTATTGGTGATCGAGACGCTCAAATGGCTGTCGAGAAGTTGATTAGTGAAAACTTCATTCTCCTAGTTTTTATGCCAATTATTATAACGGTGATGCTTTTTTTGTTCTTTATCTGTGTTATTTTTTTAATGCATTATAGTGTATTTATGTACTGCATTAAGGTTTATAACTAAAACATTTACCTTAATTATAATACTTTAATTTTTTATATGTGTTATTTTT